>VOQK01043594.1:5245-16462 GCA_015052645.1 Benitochromis conjunctus
AAGGCATCACCGCTCCATCCATGCATCCATCGGATAGATGCATGGATGGATGCATGGATGGACGGATGGATGCCTGCATGGACGGATGGATGCATGGATGGATAGACGGATGGGTGGATGGATGCATGCATGCATGGACGGATGGATGGATGGATGGTTGGATCTCACTGCTCCGTCATCATTTCCAAACGGCTTCAGCTCCACATGTAGAGCTCTGGTCGCCCAGGGGTTTCTCTCACTTCCAGTTCCTCCTGTGAAACGTCATCTTTAAAGACACAATCAGGACACATTTTCATCACAGAAGTTTATATTTAAATGTTTTTATTGTAGGGAAGAAATCCTTCAAACACCAGCAAATAGACTGATCCTGGAGGGAGCGATCAGCAGAGAAACAGGCAAAAGATAAAATTCAATAAACTGCTGAGTTTCACAGAAAATAATTTCCTTACACAGCTCAATGCTCAGCTTTCTGACTCATAATCACACTCACCACGGATAACTCACTTCCTGTGAGCGAATGGACATATACCACAGATGCCACTCGGTTGAATTCGGCTGTAACCATAAGTCTCCTGGATTTCAGCTGCACCCTCATCGCCCCGCTCAGGAGATGAAATCAGCTTGATGAGTTTGTAACGTGAACAGCGTCCCCGTCCAAAAAGAGTGAGACAAGAGTGTATGACAAAGTGCATCCTCGTTGGTTGCTGGGTGAAAAATTGTAATGTTTCTGTCTGAGCTTCAGTTTGAAGATATTTCAGATCCACACACGCTTCACCAGGATGCTCAATATGGATCATACACGCTGACGCATTTTAGCATTTTTATTTCAATATTTTTCATCTGACTGACTAGCAGAAAATTCCCTTGCTTTTACTTTGAAAGGTCAGCCACTGATATGCCCGAGCCGTCTCCGGCCATCCTGCAGCTGGTGTTCCTGGTTCTGCTCTGGAGCTGCGAGCTCCAGGGTTGGTCTAACCAGAACCTGCAGCAGGTGGAGAAATGGGTCACGTGAGGCTACGCGGAGCTTGCTTAGCCTGCAGAGCAGAACTGGGACGAGGAGGCGGAGATGACGCCCTCCTCTCCACAAACGCCTTTCCCCCTCAGTGTTTCTCTCCCTCTCAATGAACACTGTGAGTGAGTATCCGCCCCTCCTCTGTGGAGGACTGCTCGGGAGGGTTCGCGGCTGGAGAAAGGGCACGTCCGCCCTCATGTGAGGGAGGAGAGGATCAAAGAGCATCACAGAGAACTTCCCAGGGCTCCAATTACACAGTGAAGTGGCTGCAGGTCAACAAAGACTGCTCAGAAGGACTTAATGGACCATACTGTGCAAAAGTCTGGAGCATTTCTTTATATGCTGCAGGGAAAATGAGCAATAAGTGCAACAAGTCATTGAAATGTGTGCAAACAAACATGGAAGTTCAGTAAATCAGGCAACAACAGAGAGACTACAGGTCTAAGATTTGGACTGACCTTCGTCCTTCAGCTCAGCGTGACCTCTCTGAGCAGGAGGGATCCTCCTGAAGTAGACTTTTAGTCCACACACTTCTGCTTTTGTTCAGTTTCAACTAGCTTTGGTTTTCTCAGATGGAGTAAGCGAGCTCAGTGACAGTCCTGCTGCCTCCGCCATGTTTCTCCACCTGTGGTGTGTTCAGGGTCGCGTGGTCTCATATGTTTGTTCATTAACTTCGGCGATAGGAAAGCTTCAGCAGTGCTGCTGCAGGAACACACACACACACACACACCTGTGCTAATTATTCACTGAAGACCTCTGTGTGTGTGTGTGTATCTGTTTAGACATCTTTGTGGGGACCAACAGTCCTTATGGGGACAAAGTGCCCGTCTCCACTAGCGTCACGGTTACAGTTAGATTAGGCTCAGGGTTAGGCATTCATTTTTGATGGTTAGGGTAAGCAGCTAGGGAAAGCATTATGTCAATAAGATGTCCTCAGTAAGATGTGAAAACACACATTCAGGCACACACACAGACAGTGAAACTCATACACACACATACACAAACACACACAGCTCCTGGGGGACTGTGGTTTTCGGTCCACTGAGCAGAGTGGCGTGCTGCAGATGTGAGGCGGAGTTTACGAGGTCACGTCTCAGGTGTTCATGAATCCTCTGAATCGACCTCACCTGTGCACGCTGAGCGAGACAGAAGCAAACAGCTGGGACGCAGTTAGACATAAATGTGGAAAGATCTGATGCCTGGGTGACTGCCCGCCTCCAGGGTCAGGGTGTTTCAGAAAAGACCAAACGAGGCCAAAAAAGTGTTCATCAGCCGTCATCAGCAGCACCTGTGAGTCTGTCTGAGGACGAGGAGGTGAAAAAGAAAGAAAAGGTCACCAGTCTGAACTACGATGTGTGTTTATGGCAAAGGTGCTAGCAGACTGCCTGTCTTGGCAATTTGTGGCAAATATGCAGGTTCCCCTGATAGCAGCGAGGAGGTCTGCCGTGAGAGAAGTACGGCGGTCCCACCTCATCATTTGTCTCCTGTCAGAAGAAGGGCACAGACAGGTGTTTGTGGAGACGACCCTGTGTTCTTCTAACCCCTCCGGTTGGTGTGGAAGGATTGTGGTCTGAACTCCTACAGAAACTTTAGCATCAGTGTTTGTACAGAAGATAAGAAAGCTTAAGCTGACATGGTGCGTACGCGGGTCTAAAATAAGCAGAGTGAGTCCTCGGAGGCCTCGCGTTCCCGTGTTTGGCTTTTTAAAAAGAACAGAAATGCTGTTCTCGTTTGTGAAACCAGCATAAAAACCATTACATAACTGAGATCCTCCAAAGAACAGAACGTCGCTGAGGTCCTCGGGGATCTGATCAGTGGGCGTGGACACGGCAGGATGCATTCAGGGTCTCAGAGGCCTGTTAGAGATCGACAGCTTGAACAAAGCAGGGCTGGTTTCAGTGCTGTGGAGGAGCACGGTGATCCCTGATGATCTGTGAGGGCTCTGGTCCTTGGTCAACGGGAAGATGGTGGAGGTGTGAGCAGCGGTGTGTTTGAGAGCGGTGCCATCGTTTACGCCCTGACTCGAGCGTGTTTGCAGGCTGCCACTCGGTGTCCTCTGCTGTAGTTACAGTATGGCTGAAGCTCGGAGAGCCACGGGGGGAAACTCATCCAAGATTAATTAGCAGCAGCGCTGCGGGAGGATATAAATCTCTCTGGGGTCAGCTCACGTCCTTGGCACAGTTTCCCCACCGTGCCTGAGCCTGCGCTTTATTTACTGAGCGACACTAAAGGCATCACCGCTCCATCTCCCACTAACCCCCCCCCCATCCGCCCGTATTCTGTTCATGTGATCAGCTGTTACAGCCGCTTCATGGGTCGTGTTTCATGAAAATAACACCAACCAAAAAACAGGACTCAAAGTGTGCCTGTGATGGAGGGAAGCTCTCAGACTCCCGGTGGTCTTTGGTCCAGGTCTCCAGACATGTCCACCAGAAACACCTCTCGCTGCTCGCACTAATCAGCTGGCAGGTTAGCGACGTGTTACCGTCCAATCAGAGTGCGCTGAACACCTGCCTTCTCACAGGTAACACTTGCAGGTGTTGCAGATACAAACTGTGATTCTGCAGCTTTCATTTAAAGTGTTTGATTTTAAATCATGACAAGAGAAGCGTTTACCCCCGACGACCCACCCAGAGTCCTGCTACTGTACCAGCACTGTACCGCAGTATAAGTACAGGTACTAATAGGTACTGCGGTATCAGTACAGGTACTAATAGGTACTGCGGTATCAGTGGAGTAGTGCAGTATGAGTACTGCAGTATCAGTGGAGTAGTGCAGTATCAGTACTGCAGTATCAGTGGAGTAGTGCAGTATCAGTACTGCAGTATCAGTGGAGTAGTGCAGTATCAGTACTGCAGTATCAGTAGAGTAGTGGATGTGCTGCAGCAGCACTGAGCTCAGCTCTGCTGATGGAGGACTGTTTGCTCAGCACAACAGCAGGTTATTTATAGTCTGACAGCATCTCCACAACACAGACACACACACACACGCGCGCACACGCACACACACACACACAGTGAGGGAGAGAGAACATTAAACAGACGGTGGAGAGATGGAGACAGATACAGTTTTACTGTTTGTCTGCTACTTTCACAGCTGGCACACAGCAGAAACAGTAGAATCACAGTAGAACCACAGTAGAATCACAACATCCGGCTGACGTCCCTCCTGGTTGAAGAATCTGCATCACTGATGCTCTCTGCTCTCTGAACTACTCTTCATGGATTTACTCCTGATTAAAAAGTTATCCATTACTTTAGTTACTCCGCTGCTCTGTCAGCTGTCAGAGAGCAGGAAGTGTCCCACTGATGGAGGGTGACATCACCAACACTGTCCAATCACCGTGTATGCCTGAAAGGTGTCCTTATGTTAAGTGTTTAGTCTTAGTGTGAGGATGCACCACAGCTGAGCATGGGTGTGGGGTCAGCACTTCCTGCCGTGTGTGAGAAAGTGAGTGAAGCACCGTTCAAAGAACGATGGAAACATGACCTCAGAGTGATGTCACACATGTCGGAGCCACCTCGGAATGAGGCATGGCCCTCGGCAGGTCACCCGCTGTAACGTGACATCTGTGTTAAGCGGGTCAACGATGGGGAGGGGCTGCCGCTCACGGCCTCCATCACGGCTCTAATAATAAAACCGCAGATGATGTTTTATTGATTACGGCATCTTCCCGCCGAGTTCACGGAGGCACATTTCACTCTCAGCACGACTTCCTCTGCCCGCTGGTGCTCATCACGACTCGCAATTCCTCCCTCTGAACGGCAGCAGGTGAACCAGCTCACCTGTCGTACCTGAGCTGCTGGTCCTGCAGAGCCAGGGTCAGAGTTTTCGTGGATCGAACCTTGTCAGAGTCCTCGTGCCTGAATGTTGATGTCTTTATTCAGAGATGTATTTTTAGCCTCTGCTGAGGTCAGTCCAGGTTTCAGAGAGCTGGATGTCTGTGATGTTGGGATGCAGCTTACTGCACATGTGCAGTAGAATGATGGTCAGAGAGAGCTGTGCTTAGCTGTCTTCAAGCCATCGCAGAGCCATCTCGTCTGTGTGTGACATCCCTGTGCAGACATTAATCTGAATGATTCACAGACCTGCTGTGGACAGCGTGCACAGATTAGAGTTATGGTTAAACCTCTGTCAGAGCGCTGAGATTAACCTAAACGCGCACCAACCACAAATAGACTGTAAATAAAAGTGGCCATCAGAGGAGCAGTTGGTGCTTCAGCACAGCTTCATGTCTCCTCGTTTTTCAGCTTCAGATCAGAAATGTCCTCATCGCCGCTGAGCTGACGGAAAAGCTGCGAGCACAAATTGACACAACATCACAGCTTCAGTCACCGCCTCTGGCTCCGCCCACCACTGAGCTCAACCCGTCGACCCCCCGATGACTCGGCGACCCTGTCCGTCTGCCTGTCGTAGGGGAAAAGGTTGTTGCCATGGTGCTGAAGGACCTTCCTGGTAAAAAGACATCCTCGTTGTGACGACCAAGGTTGTTTGTTACCCCTCGCAGATTTAGTTCCCTCTCACAGCAAACAGGTCAAAGGTCAGAGCGTTTACTGCCCTGCTGAAACGTATTGAGATGTTGGTCTTTGTGTGTCACAGTCCTGCTGCCACTGTCAGACTCATTCAGACTTCTCTCACAGTGAACAAACGTCTGACTGTCTTTTTCCACAGCACGCCGTTTTCAGTGTGATCATGTCACCGACCTTTGACCCTCCGCTCTGCTCCAGCTGCCGTTACTCCGCTCCGCTCAGAGAGAACCTGCCGCACCTTCACACGGCCGTGGCGCTGTCACCGGCTTTTTAACGCAGCACCAAAGTCGTTTAGCTCTGACCGCTCTCCTTTTTCCTCTTCGTCGACACTTTCACTGGACGCTCGCTGTAACCCTAGCCCACTGAAAACTGATCTGAATATCATTTATCAGCAGCAAACATTCAGGGACATGGGTGTGTTTGCTGTGTCAGATTAACTTTGAGGATGAACAACTTCACCAGGTCGGAGAAGGAGACTTTCTCCTTCGTCCTGGGCACAGAGTCGGATCCCTGCTGGAGTTGGGGAGTGTTTTCTGTGCCGGACATGGCAGTTTGTTCCTGTGAGGATTCACAGAGGTCCAGACTTTGTGTTCTCACACATCGAAACCATTTAAAGTAAAGCAGCAGGTTAACATGCTGTGCTGGAAGCGTGGAAAACCTTTAGGCCACATCCCGCTGTGCTGTCAGAAACACAGAAATACGGCGCATGGCGTTGATGTGTGCAGGAAGTGACACAACTGTGAGAGCGATTCATCCCTGACGATAAAGGAACAATCTGAGACAACAACAGGAAACGCCTCCTTGGCCATTCTTCCTGCGATGTTACGGTTTAAAGCATCGTTCTGTGTCATGTTTTTCCTCCACTTTTACTGGTTCAGCTGATGAAACACTAACTTGACTCAGTGTCTCCTGTTTGATCTCTGAGTAATCCTGTCTCATTCTGGATTTATGAACTTGGATCTGTTTCCTGACCCGTGCTGCTTCATAGCCTTTTTTCCTTTGCTGGGTCTTTTATTCTGAAGGGGCTCAGCGCTCGCTGTGATCTGCATCGAGCGCTGGTTTACCTGCTCAGCGGTGCCGCTCGTCTCTTCACGGGATTAAAGATGTGGCGCACACGCTGCTGTGGATTAGGATTAGGCAGGCACATACACTCATCTGTGATCTGGCGTCGGACTGGGAATTAACACTTCCCAGAATGCCTCAGAGCTGGCAGCCAGAGGAGCGGCCTGTTTGGCACATCTGTCCACCCGTCCAGCTGTTTCGGAGGCTCCGGCGGTGTTTCCAGAGCAGCTGGAGGTGTAACAGAGCCCGGTCAGAGCTGGGAGCGCACCGGGCTGACGGATTCGGCCTGCGGTGCAGGACGCGGCTGCCCAAGTAGCGCTGAAGGTTTGCCGACACCGCTGCTACATGAATCCTGGTCCTCTGACACCGGCCACGTGCACCTTCCCTCACATGGTTGGTGCTGGGAGGTGTGTGCGGGCTGTTTTCAGCCTCTCCTCCCGCCCCCTCAGCAGCGGCTCGGATGAATGAAACATTTAAGTGGATTGTAACGGTGAAATCGGCAGCAGCTGTGAACGTGAACAGATTTTAGAATTAATTTGTGCGTCTGAGCCGTGCCGCTGTGAGGAGGCTCTGCTCAGACACGAATGTGTGCAGATTACATGTTTGTGCCTCATGTAGACACATTCACTCCCTTTGGACCAGTTATCTTTTTATCCTTTCATAATGTGACAGGCTCGCTCTGCCGTGCAGCTCCGGCTTCCTGTAATCACTGCAGGGCCAATACCCTGCTCCGCCTCCTTCTCCATCACCCGACTGAGCCGTGCCGTCATTTAAAAGCAGCCGGCGTAGCTTTCTGAAAACCTGCTTCACGTTTTAGCTTTATTTCACCGTCACAGCTCTTGACAGAGTTACCAGAGCTGATGGTGTCAGCTCTGGCTCACAAACATGTGACATCCTGTTAAAAGGGAGTTTTTCCTTCCCACTATTGCCAAAGCGCTTGCTCATAGGGGGTCATATGATTATTGGGTTTCTCTGCGTTATTGTAGAGTCTTTACCTTCCAGTATAAAGTGCCTTGGGGTGACTGTTGGTGCTATGGGAATAAACCCGTGGCTCCAGACTGACAGCTCAAAGACATCCCTTTGTGTCCTCTTGAACACGAGCAGCAGATCTCCCTGTGAGGACAGCAGGTTAGGACTGTGCAGATATACAAACAGCACATTTCACATTAAAATGGCCGTCAGCTCAGTCATGTGATCAGAACGTATCAGTTACATGTTGAATGAAGAGCACAGAGATGGAGCACACAACAGCAGGTAACTCCGGGTCTGAGCGGGACGCCGGCATTCACGGACGTCTGGTGCTGGGGGGGGGGTTATTGCGTTATGGCGTCTCCTCAGCGGTCTGGTCTAACCTGCTGTTTCTGCCCTCCAGCTGGTCGGGGAGCAGCAGGAGAGCCGGCCCCTACTGAGCCCCTCCATCGATGACTTCCTGTTGGAGAGCCGGGGCGACACCCCCTCCGCCCGATCGCTCACCTCCAACACAGCAGGTAGACTCCCGCTAATTATCGCTTCCTCCCGTCCTTCCCCTCCCCTCGTCTTCCGCAGCTCAGCGGGGCTCCTCCTCCTCCTGCTCAGTGTGAGATGGGGTTTTTTTCAGTCCTCATGCAGGAGAAACGAGGGGAAACATTATTGATCCATTTTCATTCCTGTTTTATTTCATTTCCCAAACGTGACTGAGCTGTGAGAAGAAACCTCCTCCTCCCCCTCTAACCCTACCCCTTCTTCCTTTCTGTTCTCCCAAATCTCTTTGTTCTCCTCTCTTTTCTTGTCCTCCTCTAACTTTCTGCCCTTGGCCGTCCTCCTTCCTCCTCTGTGAACCATCTGTCACCTCCGACTCAGCAGGTACACCGGCCATTAATTAGCACCTCTGACCTCCTCTGTCCTCCTGTCTGCTCCGTCCTCCTCCTCACGCTCATTAAACTTCTTTCTGCATTTACATAAAAACTGTCAACGTGTCAGGAGGAGGAGGCGGCAGCGTGGCTGAAATTCTATCCGATCCCAGCCTGGGCTCCGGGCTGCAGGGAGATGCTCAGAGGTCACAGAATCACACGTTCTCTTAATGAACACGGATCTATTCAAACTTTATTAGTCTGAGTGTGGTGACAAGAACACGTGTGAGCGCCGCTGTAACCCTTCTCTAACACCTCCAACTCTGCTGGAAGGCGATTGGCTGGCTGCTTATTCTGTGGTTAGGGTTAACCTCACTGATGAGGGTGGACACGGACACCTCCTCGCAGCCACCCTCCTGCTCGTCTGTGGGGACGCCGTGACGAACGAACTCTGCAGGTCGGCCGGAGCGTCTCAGTCCTAGCTGGGCATGCGTGTAGGAGGCATCCTGTCAGGTGTGGGAGGAGCAGCGGTGACTCTACTCTAACCGAGCTACTCGGCCTGACGCTGAGGTTGAGCCCAGGCAATAAATCAGTTCCTGTAAAATCATCTTAAATAATCTCGAAACTGTTTGATGTTGTGGTACTCAGAGAGTACTGTGAGTACTCAGAGAGTACTGTGAGTACTCAGAGTACTTAGAGTCAAGACAGAGAACTTATCTTCTGACTTTAGCTCTCCAAGTCAAATATTGTTATTATCTGTTATTCACACCAATCCCAAAATGAAGTTCAGGTTTGGATTCAGATCTGGACGTTCTGGCTGACTGGTGTCACACCTGTAGCTGACCTTTCTCACAGATACGCTGAACTGTTACCTGTTGGGGTAACGAGTCCACCTGTCCCGCTGTCTGCAGTTCTGTCCACAGCTCTGGATCTGGTGGACCTCAGCGAGCTGGGGGAGAGCAGCGGGGGGAGCAACAAGGAGCGGAGGAGAAGCCCTCTGAGGAGGAAGGGCAGCTCGAAGAGTCCGCGACGCCAAGTCAAACCTGAGGAGACAGAGCTGATCCAGGTGAAGGTGGAACACCTGCCCGCTAGTCCCAGAACACCTGAGAGAATCTCACTGGACTCAGGTGAGTCTCAGAGCTGAACCCGTCGTAATCATCATCATCATCAGTTTTTATCACGTTAGAGACGAGACGATCTGCTCTGTGTTCGTGAATTTAAAAGGCAAGACGAGGACAGCGAGCAGGGTCTGTATTCAGCTCTCAGGTGAGCCGCTCACCTTGATCAGCAGGTGAGGCAGCAGACCGACCGTGCCTCCTTCAGCCTTCGTGGAGGAAGTTTGAGTCACGTGACCGAAGACGGTTTCAATCATTCAAGCAGAGCTTCATTCAGAACTCTGTGTTTGATCCCCGTGCAGAGGTGAGAGGGCGGGCCGGTGGCTCACGTCTCATTCTTATGGATGACTCTGCTATCTTTGGACGTCATCTAGAGACGCCCCGTGAGAAAAGCCGATTACAACATGTAGTGAGATTAATTACTGAAAGTGCACGCCGTCATCCACAGCTGCAGCAACATCTGGCTCAGAGACACTCAGCTCAAACCTGAGGAGGAGAAGGAGGAGGTTTGAAAGTCTGAAAACGTCATGAGCTCCAACGCGTCCAGAAAAGTGTCACGTTTGACTTTTACACAACTTATCATAAATTGATCGTCATAATTAAGCATGAACATGAAACGATGCGGATACATGCTTGTTCCAGCACATATGAGCTGCTGCTCACAGCCTCCTGAGGACTGAACACAGACCGTCTGCACATGTCAAACCTCAAAGGTAGAGTTGAGCTTTTACGGCTTACAGCATGAGCCTTTCTTTGGGGTCCACGTGGATACCCACGGGTTTTAACCCTGACGGGCCTGATCCTGAGAGTGTGGCAGATTTTCAGTTTTAATTTGTCATTAATGGATAAATCATCTAAAAGTGTGCCTCTGTGCTGCCCCCTCCACGTCTGATATAAACCCATCTACACAGACACTTGGGCCTTCATCACCGCTTCATTTCATTAAAAGCTTTAAAGTCACTGAGTCGTGAGGAACAGCATCTTTAATCAGAGCTTTTACTGTGATGAGTGTCGCACTTCCTGTTTACCTCGACACCCAGCTGCACTTCCCATTTAATGGATGCTGAGGCTTACTCGTTCATCTTCATCTGTAAGAAACGCACACACCAGTAATAACCACACAACAGTAATAACAATTGGACCTCGGGTATGTTGTTGTGTTTGCAGTCAGCCTGTCGTCTCCTCTGGAGAAATGGGAGGAAGTGAACCTGGACGTGGAGGACAGCGGGCGCAGGAGGAGATATGAGAAGAGATGCACCTCCCATCACTCATCCAGTGAACTGCTGTGGTACTGTAACGGGCTCAGATCATCTCTTTAGCTATGCATGACCCTTGGCTCAGAATGACCTCACACTGGGCTCATCCTCTGTCTGAAACTGCCGGAGGTTGCTTCCTGTTAAAAGGGACTTTTTCCTTCCCACTGTCGCCAAAGTGCTTGCCCATAGGGGGTCATATGATTGTTGGGTTTTTCACTGTATGTGTTATTGTAGGGTCTACCTTACAATGTAAAGCGCCTTGAGGCGACTGTTGTTGTGATTTGGCGCTGTGTAAATAAAATTGAATTGAATTGAAAAAACTGGCTTACTGCACAAACAAGGTCTGAGTGGCAGGTGGGTGGGCGGAGTTTCTATACTTGGGATCATCATAAATGGGTATCTGTACTCTCAGAC
>VOQK01043594.1:17123-27459 GCA_015052645.1 Benitochromis conjunctus
CACTTAGTTTGTTTTCCTTCACACTGAACTGCTGCTGGCTGACCTTTCTCTGTGTGTGTATGCGTGTGTGTGTGTTTGCTTTCAGGACTGCGGGGCGTCCCGGCAGCGCAGACGGACTCGCTCTCTGCTGGTCAGGAACGAGTCTCTGGAAGACGAGTTTGTCCGGGCGAAAGCTGCTGTGGAGGTAAGAACACGCTGACACGTAAGCATCCTCGTCACACTGACGTCAGCAACGAAGTCTCCTCATGCCAAGTCCCGCCTCCTCGCTCTCTCGTCTCCTCGCTCTCTCGTCTCCTCGCTCAGCGTCTCCTCGCTCTCTCATCTTCTGGCTCGGCGTCCCCTCGCTCGCTCGTTTCCTCGCTCTCTCGTCTCCTCCTGCGTGCTCCCCTGTGATATACTGACAGGAGGAAACACTCGTCTTCATGTTTGTCTTGCAGCTCAGGGTCAGCTGATGCTCAGAAACAGGTGACGTGTACTTCCTGTCACCTGAGCGTCCACAGGTGTTCTCAGATCAGTTTTGCTGTGAGCTCTCTGCGACTCACCTGCAGCTTCATCAGCGTTTCAAAAGTGTTTCATTAGAGGTCAAGCATGAGGATAATGATGATTTACTGTTTTATGTTTTATTAACACTTGATATCGCTGACCTGGAGTCTGACAGACTGCCAGCGTGCAGCAGAGAGCAGGTAACGTGGTGAAGACCTGCACGTGAAGGTGAAAGCGTGAATCTCCCGTCCTGAGAGCAGCCCGGCTGGCGTCCTCCTGCACGACGCTCTGCCTGCTGCGCTGCCTCCTCCCTGAAGCTGATTGGCTCTGACAGCACTGATGTTCACAGCGGCTCAAGATGCTCCAGCAAACAGCTCAGAGACGAGTGTTTAATGATGGACGCCGTCCTGATCCAGTATTTATACGGTGCTGCTGGAATGCCAGGCCTGCGGAGAATCTGCTCCCCCTGTTCGGCTTTTTTTCCCATTCATTTCTGGGTTATTTCCTCGTTACATTATCACACTTGTGGTTTTTGAAATCAGGCAGCTCTGTTCGCTCTTTTAGTCCTGAGGTGATTAAACAGCGTACATTTAAAAGTGACCTTTGACCTATGCGTAATGTATGCATACCGCTGCCCTGCAGACATTACTGTTCCCCACCAAACTGCAGAGTGCAGGAAACAACACACAGATATTTATTTTGATTTTAAAGACATTCGGCAGCACACACCAGGTCACCGCTCTACTGCGAGTCCTCATGTATGAGTGAAAAACTAATTCATGCATTTATTACTTCTAGGCTGGACTACTGTAATTCATTATTATCAGGATGTCCTAAAAACTTCCTGAAAAGCCTGCAGTTAATCCAAAATGCTGCAGCAAGAGTCCTGACAGGGACTAGAAAGAGAGAGCAGATTTCTCCTATATTGGCTTCCCTTCATTGGCTCCCTGTTAAATCCAGAATTTAAAATCCTGCTCCTCACATACAAGGTGAGGCAAACCGTCCTGGCCGACGAGCTCACGCCTGACCTTTCTGTCCTGATGAAGCTGTTTGAACAATACCTCGCTGAATCCATGAAAAAATTGACAAAATGAAAAAACGGGGTAGTATAATAAACAGAGCAGTTATTAGTCACGACTGATGATCACCTGTGTGAGCACCAAACCTCTGATTGGATGTTTCTGGCTGAATTACACCATGGGCGTTGGTGCTGTTCCAGATGAAGCATCTCGTCTGGAAAAGGTGGAGCATCGGCTCGGTGTGGGTTCACTGCTCCATCTGCATTTGTGCCACCACAAACTGTGAGGTCACAGATACAAGCGGCGGAGAGGAGCGTCCTCTGCGGGTGGCCCGGCTCCTCGGTCGGTCGGAGTAGAGCTTCTGCTGCTTCAAAAGCCTAAAAGAGAGGAGGGGGGCGAGGAGAAGGTCTGAGCCTCTGTGTGAGCCGGGCGTGGGTACGCCGTGGCGGTCTGAGTCATTTACCTTTCAGCGTCTGTCTGTCTGCTTCCTGTCTGACAGTCGGACACCGAGTTCTGGGATAAGATGCAGGCGGAGTGGGAGGAGCTCGCTCGGAGGAACTGGCTGGAGGACTCCGAGGACCAGCGGCCGATCCCGCCCACTGTCTCACCTGCAGAGAAGGTGAGCTCAGAACAAGCCTCCAGATAGAAACAGCACAAACACACACACACACACAGTCGTCACAGTCGCGTTTTCATATCTTAGTGAGGACATCTCATTGACATAATGCTTTCCCTAGCTGCTGACCCTGAATGTCTAAACCAAACCGTAACCTCACCGTTACCCTGACACTAAAACCACAGTTTGTCTCAAAAATGTCTTCAAACTCGTGGGGACGGACATTTTGTCCCCATAAGGGTTGTTGGTCCCCACAAGTATAGTAACATGCCAATTTATGGTCCCCACAAAGATACGCAAACATGGTATACACATACACAATCTTCAGAAAGCACTGAGTGAAAGTTGGATTTAGACCAATGAGCTTGAGCTGCCAGCGTTTCGACAGCAGCTCAGTGAAGACTGCAGCGTGCACGTGACTTTGAGTGTCACCACTTTGAGCAGTTAGCGCTGCAGCGCGATGCTAACACCGCAGATCAAGTCTGTGACACCTGAGGTGACCTGAGGGGGGGCAAGCAAAAAGGTTCACGCATTCACGTGTGTGAGCAGATGTTTGGTAGGGTGTCAGCGTCACCTCCACGCCGCCATGATGTAACACCTGAGCAGAGGAGGGATTAGAGCGGGATTACTGAGGCGCCCACAGCTGATCTGAAGCCAGCTGCAGATTAAAGCTGCCAAACATCCAGTGCAGCAGTAATCTGACATTATTAATGACTGCCCCAGTGCATGCTGGGAAAATGTTTTCAATAAAAAGATGGGCAGGAAGGTGAAATGTCAGTGCGCACGTGTAAACAAGCAGAGAGGCGGAGGCAATAAAGGGTGGAAGCCCGGAGAGCAGCTGAACCCGTGAAGTCTAACAGAAATGTTTATTAGTAATTATTCATAAATCACCTCTTAAAATTCACTGTAACACTGTGTGTGTGTGTGTGTCTGCTGCAGGGTTACTATTTCAACACCAACAACCCGTACAGAGACTGGCCCAACGCCTTCGCCGAGGCTCAGGAGAAAGCTCGGGAGGGAGACCTGAACACTGCCGTGCTGCTGCTGGAGGCCGCCATCCTGCAGGACCCGCAGGACTCAGAGGTGACACGATGCGCCCCGCTGTTAATAACAGTGTGTCAGGTCTGCAACAGCAAACCATCCATGAATAGTGTTTCAGGCATGTTTGTTTGTCCAGGAAAACCTGGAATTATCAGCCAGCTGGGCTGCGTTTGTGTCCTGAAATCAGGAAATAATCCTTTAGTTAGCACTAGCTGGTTAGGTCTGCATGCAGATGTGATGATGGGGTTGTTTTAACTCTGGAGTCTCATCCTGTCCTCTCAGAGTCAACGGCTGATTGTTTCATTTGGACGTGAGAGAGCAGTCACGTGGACACGATGAAGACACTCACAGTGTTGTTGCTGACTTCGTGCATCCCTTTATGACCTCAGAGCACTGTCTTCTGATGCTACAGAGGATCTCAGATTCATTCAGATCATTTCATGTATTTATGCAGAGCCAAATCCTAACAACAGTCTGCTCAAGGCTCTTTATGTGGATCCAGAGAAACCCCAACAATCAGACCACCCCGTATGAGCGAGCACTCAGTGGGGAGGAAAAACTCCCTTTTAACAGGAAGAAATCTTCGGCACGACCGGATAGACTTGAGATGAAAATGATCATGTGACATGTGAAACGTTGCGCTGGCCGGTTCTGTTTGTGCCACCAAGCACATGTTGGTGACGCGTGCTCGTGGCCTGCAGTCTGCCACGCCCACATTTCTCTGCATCAGGATGTGCTCTGAGGGGTGGAGGAGAAAGGGGCGGAGACATGTGCACCAACAAAGAGAAAAAAGATAGAATTTCAATGATGGAAACAATCGCGTCCAAAGAGGAAGCCAGAAAAGTTACGCCTTTCCACAGCGTTACCATGGTGATGATGATGATGTTACAAATAAAGTGAAGGTGCTGAATATTGTATCGATTACAGTTGATCTACAAACAGAAACTGACAGGCAGAAGGAAGCAGCTGGAAAACATCCATCGTCTGCACGTGAGCGCTTTCTAACCGCCGCCAGGCTAAAGATGAGAACCATCCATCTGTATCCTGAACGTCCACACACGTCCAGCACATCCAGTTTACATATCTGGAAAATGAATCTGGAACCCTTTTTCATCCAGGAAGACGCCGTTTCTGCTCGGTCTACATCAGAATCACTGAGTTCTCACATTTCTCTTCTTCTTCACGTATTTTCAGGCGTGGCAGCTTCTGGGGATGACTCAGGCTGAGAACGAGAACGAGCAGGCCGCCATCGTGTCACTGCAGAGGTCAGTCGCCTTCATGCTGGAGAGCTCTGCTTTATATTTAACCCTGACATGCTAACTGTTAGCTGCAGCTAATCTGCTTTACCCTCTGCAGGTGCCTGGAACTCCGCCCCAACAACCTGCCGGCCCTCATGGCGCTCGCCGTCAGCTTCACCAACAGTGGCATGCAGCAGGAGGCCGGCGACGTGCTGCGCCGCTGGATCTGTCACAACCAGCGATATAAACATCTGGTCCAGGACAGCAGGAGTCCACTACGGGGCTCCCCGGCCATGCTGCGCAGGGGCCCCCACACTTCCACACCTGCCAGGTATGAAGTTCAGTCAGCTGGTTCTTCTAAAGCCCCAAATCTGTCTGATTGAATGGTACCAGCTGTGTGTCGGTGTGTGTGTGCAGGTGTGAGCTGCAGGACGTGCTGCTCCTCTTCCAGGAGGCGGCTCTGCTGAATCTGTCCTGTGTGGATCCCGACCTGCAGACCGGGCTGGGAGTCCTCTTCAACCTGAGCTCAGACTTCGACAAGGCGGTCGAAGCTTTCAGTGCAGCGCTGTCTGTCAGGCCACAGGTAACACACACACACGAACATGGTGACGCTTCAGGCCTTTCATACACGGAGTGATGATGTCATGATCATCATGACATCATCACTGCGATGATGATGTCAGACTCTGCGTTTCTCTCTGCAGGACTACCTGCTGTGGAACCGTCTGGGAGCCACACTTGCCAACGGAAACCGCAGCGAGGAGGCAGTGGAGGCGTACACCAGAGCTCTGGAGCTGCAGCCCGGATTCATCCGCTCGCGGTACAACCTGGGAATCAGCTGCATCAACCTGGGAGCGCACAGGTAACCCCAGCACTGACCTCTGACCTCACACAGATGAGTGTTACTGCGGCGGCATAGTTGTATAACCCCGGTCCTGGTCCTGCAGGGAGGCGGTCAGTAACTTCCTCACGGCGCTGAACCAGCAAAGGCGGAGTCAGCGTTGCAGCCAGCAGCAGATGTCAGCTAACATCTGGGCCGCCTTGCGGATCGCTATCTCCATGATGGACCGCCCTGAGCTGTTCCAGGCCGCCAACATGGGTGACCTGGACCTGCTGATGAGGGCCTTTGATATGAGCGACGTCTGACGGCGAGTCCTGGGAGGGCGGAGCCTTGCTCCCAGAGTCACGGGAGCTCGGTTGGATGGCCGGGGTGAAACCAGACAGAGAGAAACCAGTACAGCCCTTTAGCTTCCTGTTTGTAGCGCTACAGTCTCAGCGCCGCGCCGTCTGAACACGATCATGTCAATCACCTTATCACCCTTAACGTGAAGATTGAATTCAGCTCCTCCTCTTCCTCCTTGTCACCTGTGCTCACCTGCTGCTGATCTTCCTCTGCTCATCAGTCACTTCCTAATGGTCGACTTTAAGCGTGATGTCGTGAGCGATGAAGAGGAGCAGTAAGGTCTGGACCGCACTCCTGGACTGTTAGAGCAGCTTTGCATGATTCACAGCTCATATACAAATAATCCTTCTTTATCTGACACAAACCTTCTTTTCATTGGCTGTCCCTCATAAAAAGAAAGTTTGACCATCGGGTGGGCGGAGCTTATGTACTCGCAGCCAGTGATGTCCTCCCACCTGTAGCATAGACGTAGCCACCGTGAGTACCTTTTTGAGCGTCAAGCTGAACTTTTTCACCTTCGTGGTGTTTTGAAAATGAGTGGCTCTGACGCACTCATGGAAGCCCCGCCTCCATCCTCCACCACAGCCTGCTTTTCTGTCTCCTTCCTGTCACAGCTGCTCTCCACATCTGTTATCCCAGCATCCTTCAACCCTCTTCACTACATCCATTAACCTCCTCTGAGCTCTCTCTTCTCTTCCTACCTGAAGCTCCACGTTCCCGCTTCTGCACATGCTCAGACCATCTGAGCCTCTCAGACAGAGCCATTCCTCTGATGGACTCATGTCTGATCCTGTCCATTCTGCTCACTCCCAGTGGACACCTGAACATCCCAGCAGGTCTCACTACCATCTTCAAACCTTCTCCTTCAGTCACCTGTCTCCGCCCACTCCGCCCCTCTTGCTCGGTCTCCTGCTTTGTATTAATGGGACCAGAATTTAGAAAATAAACGTTGTGTTTTATTGAGTCAGACGTGAAACCGGCGACTTATCAGGAAAGACTTCCCTGCGCTCATTTTCTCGTAGACTTGTATACAGTTGGACACCGGAGTCGCCCCCTGCTGGACCTCTGCAGCTTTTCTATCAGCTCTGTTCACATGCAGCACGTCTTTCAGCTCAGGTTTTAAAATCTCACGTCTGTGGACATGAAGCTTAGCATCAGGTCCTTTCCTAATGAGTAATCCAAACCACAGAGCTGCAGGAGTGAGGAGAAGCAGATCACGCCCACTTTAAGGCGTTTTCCTCCCATGTTTCTTCACCTTGTTACTTTTAACCGCTTAAAGCCATAAAACAGCAGCAGGAGTCTGTTAGCAAAGAACCAGGCTGCAAAAAAGTCTCCGCCTCCTTTCAGGGCGACCTGAAAAGGCAGAAATTCATCTGTGTGCCTCCTGCAGGCAACAGCTGGTACTGCAGCAGCGTTTATTTAAATCAAACCAAGAGGCCACCTTTACACCTGAGATCAAACCACAGCAGGTGTGGTGCTAAAGATGAAAAACAGAATTCATAACTCGTTATAACGTTAACAAGGCCTTGCAGGAAGTCTTCCAAGTGGTGGTGATGAAGCAGGAAGAAATATCTGTTGTTTGAAAAGATTTAATTTGCTTCAGCATTTGAAATTAAAAGTTACAGCTGGAGCTCTGTGTGAAATCAAGCATCTGTCTTCACACAAAGGATGACCCTCATCAGACTGCACAGTTTTTATACTGTGACAATAACAAATGATTAATATGGCTATCCTCTTCTGGAACCAACGTGACGGTCTGCTGTACCCCCACTTATCATCCCGACCGCTTACGTCCGACCTCGCCTCGTATCTGCTCCTGTTATCTGGAACCAGAAAGACAAAAACAAAACAACCCCCTTCCTAGCCTTGATCATTTTAACATCACTGATATCTAGTTCAGGACATTGTGTTTGGACTCTCTTTGGTCTAGAGAATATCCCTCTAACCATTATCAAGTGTGATGTGTGAGCATGCTGCAAAACCCTCTGCGCTCTACGTCTACCCTTCAATATCTCAAATCCAGACACAGTGCAGGACGAGGCTTTTGACCCTCAAACGCGGCGCGCCAACACGTTTATGAGCACATTTGCATCGTGCACATAAAAAAATAATAATAGCTTTATTTAATAATTGTAAACCCTAACACATGTCTTACTGATGCAGCGTCACTTCTGTGCGTTACAAAGTTTTACACAAAAAGAAAAAGACTGCAGCGGTTTCCCTCCTGACCTGAAGGTGGCGCTCATCATCCAGTTTTACCTGCTGCTGTTCCTGTGTCTGCCTGCGGGAGGCGCCTGTGATTGAGTCCAACCATTAACACCTTGTAGTTTAAAACTGATGTTTGTTTTATTATTACTGTTTGTTTTATTCTGAAAAGTCTTGTTCATGCTCTGTCGCTTCCTTCCTGTCGCTGGTTCTCAGGCGAGTGTGAGAAAACACACAGCAGCTGATCCTGTTAAATTAAAGCTATTCAAAGCAGCGTTCCCTGAGTCCTGGAGCAGCGAAGGTTTTCTGTGATGTCGGTCGTTCGGGCCGATTTCCTGTGTGTGCTTTCTTCAGATCAGCTGACAGGAAACCACAGCACTTCTCATTGTGAGGGTTCGAGTCATGTCGCTGAGGACGCCGAAGCAAAGAGCTCCAGAAAAGTCCGGTTACAAAGAGTTTGACAGCTTGGCCCAGAGAGCTTCCTGTTTTCATCCACAGGTTCCTGCTTCAGAGTTTAACAGGAAGATTCACACACTTCATCAAAACAATGATGACGTGTGTGAATCTTCCTCCTGCTGCTTCTCCTGAGTCCTGCTCTTCTTCACGTCTGTAAATAAGTGTACGGGCAGTAATCACATGTAAACTGATGATATCTTAGAAATTAAACAGGTGGTACAGAAACAGCTCATCTGGAGTCTAATCCGTGTGTTCTGTGCAGAAACATGAGTGTTGAGTGTTTTAATTAAGTGGTCTCATTAAACGAGCTGCACCCTTATCAGGCCCCCCAGGCTTGTCCTGCCCCCTCACAGATTTCCACAGCTGAAGGAAGTTTATCTTTTCAGGTTTCACTCAGTGGAAACGTCTCTGAGCCGAGCGTGTCTGAAGCACAGACAAAATAAAGCTGTTGTGAATGTGCGTGAAAATCCAAAATGAACTTGAGACCCGGAGCCTTTGTACTGCATTAAAAACGAGAAATGGTAAAATACCAGTTTGTAGAACACGATGGAGCAGTCAGTCAGAGGAAGGACCCAACAGTGTGGACAGGCCTGCCAGGTATTTAAACACTCATCATGTGACTGAAGAAAAAGCTGCAGACAGGTGGAGCCTGAGCACTCACCTGTACCTGAGGAGGTGGTGCTGATGCAGGGGTCCTGACAGCCTACTGGGGGAGGTCTGAGAGCGCACCAGTCTCTGTCTCACAGTGCAGCAGTGACCTCTGGTGGCAGCAGGAAGCACTGCAGAGAAACGTCAGCTCTGTCCATCCATAATCACACACTCATTGATAAACATTAGGACTAAACTTTTATTGTTAAAGAAACACCACAAAGGTGAGCTGATCAAAGTGTGTTTGCTGCCTTCAGCGTGAGCAGGAAGAGGAAACTCTCAGGACCAGATGTCCTGTGCCAGATGTTCTGCTGACCCACTGAGAGAGGCATCATTTCAGAAACATCAGGAGGACTGAAGCTCATCGCAGGGAGCAGGAGGACTCATGATCTTCACCAGCAGCTCCCTCACAGGGAGATCTTCAGAGCTCGCCCCAGAAGATGGATAAACCCAGCATTTCATGAACGCTGTGATGGAGACCTTTGCTTTGTGTAATGTTAGAAATACTTGGATACTCCTCAGAGGCTCTGGACTTTACATAAACATATTGAGTCGTGTATAAAGTTATATATGTAAATATATATTATCCTCTCTGGTTACTCTGGTATGAATGACTCTGGATTACTTTATGGTTAATAACACACTATTGGCAGAAAACAGTGAAAGGATTCCAGATCACAAGTTTTTAGTTCAACATACACGTGCTGACCTTTGACCTTCATCAGGTTTTATTTATTTGTGTCAGAGAAAATCTCATGTGCTCTTCATGCAGCTGTGCAGGTCTAAACACCAAGCTGAGGTCCTGTTAATGCTGATATACAGTGACACAGTTACATGGCTGATTAATCCTTTTGACTTTTTGTCTTTAAATGTATCTATAAACAGCTGCAGCTTTCACTGACAGCACATCATGTGCTACTTTAACCTTTGTGTTGTTTACATCAGTTCATTTTGGAGTTAACGTGTGTCTGCTGTCACTGGGTGGTGAGGTCTGAATCTGAGGGCAGCTCCTGTAATCACGAAGACAACACAATCATCACAAACTGAAATATAAAGTTTATCCCTCGAATCTGAAATAAAGCTGATCTTCTCCGTCCTCACACACTCAGGATCTGAAGCTCTGCTCTTACATTTGTTCTGCTGACAGCTGACATACGAGCTGCTTATTTTTAAAAAAGCCTTATATACTATATAAACAACATATAAACAGATTTTCCAATATAATGTTTACCTTTGAGTTGTTGGTGTTTTGTAAATGAAAATCTTCAGAGATGAGAAGATGGAGCAGGTTTGAGTCCTGGTTCAGTCTGCTGCTGCATCGTTATCACCAACACATGGAGGTGTTATCAGCCAGCCTTTATAATGTGGTGTTCCTGTCCTTACAGATCTGGCAGGAGACAGAAAACATGCTGCTGTTTGCACATATTTAATAATCAGCTCTGCACAG
>VOQK01043595.1:0-14539 GCA_015052645.1 Benitochromis conjunctus
TAGCTGGAGAAAATTGTGGCACAACCAGTCATTAATTTCCTCAATGCATTTACCAAGAGCCTGTACAGGGCCTCGGTCTCCTGGTGACATTGGAGATAAAACAAACTCTACTTGAGCCTTTAATATTTCCACTATCCACCTGTTTTCAGTTCACTGCATGAATTTCTTAATGGTTATTTTGAAGATTTATCCAAATGTTACAACAATGATAAACAAATATATCTCTGCTTCCAGGAAAAGTTAGGATGCTGTCTAAAATCCAAATCTAAGAGAATGCAACACTTTGCAAATCCTTATAACCCAACATTTAATATAAAACAGTAAAAAATAAAGCTATGTTTCTCTGATCATTACCAAACCATTACAGTATGGAGCCACTTAAAATGGTAAAAATACAAACTATTAAACACTGAAAATGAGAAATGTTGTGTCTTTGAAAGATACCACGCGCTCCACGGCCAGGCTTCAGCCTTATTGAACACTCTGCTGCTCACAGACTCCTCGTACCAGATTAAAGCCTGAGGAGGACGGAGCCTTTCAGTCCGTGGCTCCAAGACTGAAGCTACGTTCTTGTTTATTCAGCCTTTCTGGTGTTCACTCTATTCTGCGGCCCAGCTTGTTTTTCTATTATATATTATTTTACTCTATTTTGTTGTGGAGCGCTGTATCTGTGCGCTATAAATAGACTTGACTTTCTTAAAAATAGAAATGTATGGTGCTGCATCGACTCCTGCAACTACAAACACTGAACCCTCTCATTCTCTTCAGCCATGACCTCATGGTGGTATCATCTGAAGGTTTTCTGTAGTTAATACTAAAATATTTAAATTAAAAACAATTTCTAATCTTATTCAGATGTGTACAGTCTGCTCTGAGCAGAGACATCGTCACTCGATCTGCACATACAAGTGTTTGCTGTGCAGACGTCACACAGCACTGAAATATCTTCATTATTTAAATCTGTGAGATATCCATACTTTTACAGACACATAGAGAGTATAATCTGCTGAACTAGCTTTTAACAAAATACAAGTGTCTCAAATGATGTGTTCACTGCTCACACAGCAATCAGAAAACTCATTAGTGCTACAGACATGAACAAGCTTCAGCTCAACAGGGATGCACACGCTGATGTTTCAGTAACGAACACACGCAAGCCTCGAACGCTGTTTCACCTGCGCTGCAGGAGTGTGACTGTAGCGTACAGCGGTGGCAGCAGAGCCACTAAAACACCTCGTTGTTTTGGTGTCACTCTGCTGCCTGAGATAACACGAGGTAAGCTGAAACACAGAGCAAGGAAACATTAGTCTTACCGTGTTCGTGCTCACTGCTGATCAAACTGTCATTTCAGTTTCTCTGCAGCTTCAGGAGTTTTACGGTCCTCGACCTACAGGAAATGGGTCGCGGGGTGTTTTTAACCTCAGTGCCTGCAGAGTTCAACAGCTGAAAGTTACACTACGCTTTTCAAAAAGCTTTTAGCTGATGACACAGCTACCCTCTACGTCTATAGATTTATTATAAATGACACATTGTTGCACTGATCATATAATAAGCCAAATCCTTCCTGGCTCTTATCGAGATAAGAGAAAACAGAAGTCGTCGCCTGCCTGGTGTTTATTAACTCTGCATCTCAAAGAAGTGCACGAGTCCTTTAGAAGGAGGACGCACGGCCTTCGCTCACAGTTAGTTCATAAAAAAAGGCTGGGTGTGGAAAATTAGTCACAACGTTCACAGTTTGGGTGTTCGTGCGAAAAGGGGAAGCTGAGTGGTTATATGAATAAAAAAGTTTCTAAATAAACTTAAAAACAGGAAGTAAAAAAAAACCCACAGACATACTAGGAAATGCTTGAACACCATTAAACAGTCAGTAACATCCTCTGACTGCACGCTTAACTGCTTGTTTCAGAAATGCGGTCCAGGATGTTGCGTCATCATGGATTCTTTGATTAATGAGCCTCCGACTCTCGTTAATGCAGCCGCTCACTAATACGACGAAGCAAATACTACATTTGAAAGCTGATTATTAGTATTAATGTCACTGAATCATCGGTTAATATTTCCGATGCTTGACTCATATTGTGTGTCAGCAAACAAATAACATACTGAAAACTTTACTTTGAGGCAAAACATAAAGCAAACAAGAAGCTGAGAGCACAAACCTCCAGCGGGCAGCTCACGCTCTGGGCAGCATTCACTCTTTAGGGAACAGTTTGGTATTTTTTACATATTCATTAGTTCTCCTTGGTCTTTTTAAACAGACTCTATCAGCACCTGAATCTAATAAACACTGTTACTGTCTGACTGGTTACATCAGGATAAATCACATTACATTACACAAACGTCATGTAGGTGATGGATGATAGGTACTGATTAATAAATAACTGGAGCTTGTTACATAATAATACACTACAGTATATTTCTACTTAAGCAGGAAGCTCATTCTGTTTCTACTTTCTTTAAAAATGTAACACATTTAACACATTTTGGGAAAATGTAAAAGAAAGGCACATGTGCAACGTAAAAGTGAGGTCAGAGGTCAAATGTGACATAGTGTTTTAAATTTCTATATAATGACAACACACAGCACACTTGTAAGAATCATAGCATCTAAGTTTGAAGGCTTTTTGTTCATTTTTGTGGATAAAAAGCAAATTTTAATCAGAATTTATTAAAATCTTCTCCAGCCATCGTGTTACAGAGAGAATGACGGCCCACAGACGCAACATTTAGTCTCTATTAAACATTTATCAAATTAAATGAAATTATTTTAATCGGTGTCAGATTTGTGTGAAGTCACCGTGTCATTTTCATTTTTTTAACACCTGCACACATCTAAGTATGGAAAGTAGTCTGCAGGTAAAGGAAGGCGCTTGCAGGTCTGAATACGATGCTGCGCCGCGCTGACTGAAAGGAAACATGATGGCGAAAATGAATCAGCAGCAGTAATAAAAGACAAACATACCAGGATGCAGGCGACGTCCGTTTGAGTGTTAGTAACACAGTGTTAAAGTTAGACCTGCTTACTTCACGTCAGCTCAGCTCTACTCTCACATGTTTACATCCCATCACAAGCTGACACGCATGCTGTGGATGAAGGTGCAGCATCATTAGCAGATCAAGGCTTCATCCCAGAGTCAGACTTTATTGTGTTGAAAGACTTTAACAGAGTCGGAATGAAGAAGCTCCTCCCAAAATACTATCAGCAGATTTTCCTTTTTCCTACAGGAGGCGGTCAGACAGGACGTTACAAAGTACATATGAGAAAATACATCGATGAAACTGTTCCTGAACCACCGTCCACACACATCACTGGCAGGCGTGGTAAGGACTCTACCTCCAGCTGTGCCTGCGTTAGACCCACATCATTATCAACGATCACATCCATTCAGTCAGTCACCTGATGCAGGAGTACCAGAGGAACACGTTTTACTGTGAAACTGCAGCACTGCGGTCTCAGAGTTTAGGACACACTCTCTGAGACATGCACTCCCACTTTACTGCATTACAAAGTGTAACACTGGTGTTTACCCTGTGACAGGTTAACCTGCTGCTTACAGTTTCCATCTACATGCTGCACACCTCCACCCTGTGAACACCTAAAACTACACCCACGACGTGTCACACAGAGACTTCAAGTGACCACAGGTGAAATAATCAGTGAGAGTAAATCACTGATTGTCATGTTACCTAGGCAACCGGATCCTGTAATGATTGGCTGTCAGCATCATGACGAGGACGTTGCTTCCAGGGTGTTCACAGCTTAAATTTAAGAATATTTATTTATGACTTCTTTATTTATTTACTTCCAGACTAAACTATATTTAGTCTGGACTAAACTATTATTTTTTCAGATGCAGAGCGACGTGTTTGCTTTACACTGTAATGTGTTAACTTACAAATGTAAAAAAAACTGCAGTGAAAGTGAGGAGTGAGTGTTTGTGACAGCAACGGACTGAATGAAAATGATTTACAGCCAGAAAGAAAAGCAGCGCTGCCGCCTGAACAGAAGAAAACGAGGTTACTGGGTAAATATCGCCATGAATGAACTGTGGATGACTGCATGAAAGATGAACTGATGAATAATGAGTTGGAGAGATGGTGTCAGTGCTTTCTTTAAGAAGCACAGCTCAGCTGTTAGACAAAAATGGTTTGGTGTCACATCTGAAGGATGGTGTGAGGTCATGTAATGGATCAGTAAATGCAGGATTTGGGGAATGTTTCTGTGTTTTGTTTATTTACTCCATCATGTTTGCCCAGGCTTTAATATCTCCTGTTCCAGTGCTGGGTCATGAGGTCAGCGCATGAACAAGCTCAGGCTGCAGGCTGAGGGGATGGAAGCCCCGCCTACCTGTTGGTCAAACCTTCTGTTTAGAAAGGAGCAGCTAACCAGAAGACAGCTGTCTTGGAATAGGGTGAGATGGAGGCAGATGATCTGCTGTGGCGATCACTGAAAGGAGCAAAAAGAAGAAGGTTAACTAAATGTCAGTGAGCAGTGGTTTCTGCTTCTCTCACTCTGATCAAACAGTCTTACTCACCTTTGTTTCCTCCTCCCTGCCCTGCTGTGTGATTACCTGCTCCACCCCAACATGCTCCACCTGCGTCTGTCTGTCTGTCTGTCTGTGTGTGCTCCTGTGACCTGTCCTTACACAGAGATGATGTTCTGCTGTCTGTGAAGGTTAGCAGCATTACCGAGCTTCAGCCATGGTGACAGCAAACAAAAAGACACCTGACACAGGGACACAGTCACAGGGATACCTGCCAGAGGAACCGGGTGTCTTAATATTGAACATTTTGAGAATATTCTAATATTCTGAGATACTGAATTTGTGGTTTTCATTAGTTCTCAGTTATAATCATCAAAATTAAAAGAAATAAACACTTGAAATATATCAGTCTGTGTGGAATGAATGTATACATTATACACGTTTCAGTTTTTGAATGGAATTAGTGAAATAAATCAACTTTATGATGATATTCTAATTTTATGACCAGCACCTGTACATGTGGACGTGTAAGATCAACATCACCTGGTGAGCCATCTCAGGTTAGGGGCACAGTTTGGCTTACACAGAATTGTTGCCTGTTTGTGAAGCTGAAGGCAAAATCTGAACAGAAAAACTGTGTTAAAGGCAAAAGCGAGTAAAGGAAGCTTCATCTGAAAAATAACACCTTCTAGTTTCTGAGAATTTCCCTTTGACATGTGGTTAAAATGAAGCAACAGCCTGAAGAAAGTGGAGGCTTATAAATGTTGACATAGTTTTTCTTTTTCATATCTTTAACCACTTAAAGACCTTTTAACTCTGTGAGTACCTGTTTGTTCTTGACAAGAAACACTGGGCTGTGGTTTATTGTAAAAACGTCTTTCAGGCTGAAGTTCCTGTTTGGTGTAATAGTAAAGTAGAAGTAAAGTAATAAATAGTAAACTAAAAAGTTTCTTTAAGCTCTGCTCATCCTGCTCAGGTTTTGATTAGTGTTTATATGTTTGTGTTTTTGTCTTGCTGTTATTTCCTGTTTTACTTTATGACTGAAGTAGTTTCATTGTCATGCTGCTGCCTCGTTGTTAAATCTTTATCATTTGTGGTTTATAGTTTTCTACTTTCTGTTTGTAATAGGTTTCATGATGAAGGGCCAAGCTAAATAATAAATATAATAAAATAATAACATTGTCCTTATACTCTGAGTGTTACTGAACTTTGACTTCTTTAGTTCAGGTTCAGTCAGAAACCTTCTGAACATCAAGTCTGAGCACATTTAGACTAAAAACAACATGCATATCATACACAAATACATATTTAGAGCCAGTTAATGATCAGACAGGCACGTAGAGGTCTGTCAGTGTCCTCGTCTACTTTCTGTGCACTTTGAAATTAACCTTTGATCACGCTGTGATTTTGCTCATTTCCACAGAGTTTAGCTGCTGCATCGACCTGTCAGCGCCCTCTGCTGGACACAAACAAGCATAAATGTAGACTTATTAAAGCCACTCGGGGGAAACTCACTCATGTTACAGCAGCACAGGGGTCAGCAAGAAAAAGGGAGTTAGAGATATATCAGGACAAAAGGGGGAAAAAATAGTGTACAAATGAAAAAAACTAAAAACTATATAAGTGTAATTTCTAATCTTTACAAATGTTATCAGTACCTCAGTAACCTCTGCAGTGTTTTTACATTAGACTGATTTGACTTTCAGAGCAGATTCAAATCTGCAGGGAGAAGCTGAGAAGATTAGACAAAGAAAAATAAATACTGATATGAAAACTACAAACTGACTACACAAAAATAAATAAATAAAATAAGGCAGGGAGTGTTAATTTCTCCAGTGAGCAGCAAACAGGGCTTTTCTTATGAACAGTGGGGGAGAGTAATCATACTTTTGTACGTGTGTTTGGGTTATTTGGGTTGTTTAGGGGTAAATGGACCTCCACGTCTGAGGCCTGGGTTGGTGGAAAGAAGTTGCCTGAAGCGAGGGAGCTGAAGAGTCTCAGTATCTTCACACTGAAGGTGGATTAAAAGTTGCTGAGTTAAAAGATGGAGCTTCCTTTGGAGGTTTTCCAGGCATCTCCAACTGGGATGAGAGTCTGGACGCCTGAGGACTCCTCGGGATCCTCCAGGAGCTCTATTACACAGAAATGTGATGAGTCTGATCCTCAGCGCAGTGACACAGCTGCGCCTCCATCAGGACAAGCGCCATGTTCCCACCCACACCTGCAGGTGGCAGCATTGCAGCTCTGTGGTGTGTGCAGGTCGCTCATGAAGCCGAGGAGGAAGAAGCGGAGGGAAACCCGTTCGTCCTGCTCACCGAGAGCTGCAAACTTTCGTCACATGCTCGGGCTCTGTACGTTTCTTCATGACGGCGCAGGTGAGTCTCTTCAAACCTGTGCGAGTTTTCTGACGTCACACAGCGCTGACTGTATCACTTTTACCTGTCAGAGAAACAGAAGCTCAGACCAGCTGCAGGAAACAAACGTTCAAACAAAACTCAGACACGTGATCAGAAACTGAAGCCGAACTGAGACGAATGTCACGATGACGTCATCGGCGGCTGTTTGGACTGAAGCGCGTCTGTTTGGGCTGAAAATGTTCAGATTAGATGTTTTTCAAACGGACTTCTGCAGGAGAACAAAAGGCGCCATGGCTGATCAGCAGGAAAATGTTAATCAAACAACGAAACGCACGTGGAGATCAAGCCTGATCCTCCAAAAGGGTCCGCCCCCTTTCAGCCGGCACACCTGCGATGGTGTCTGTCCTCCGTGTGTCTGCGGGTCTGCGCTGATGATGGTGTTAGAAATAATCTCAGGTCAGTGTGAAGTCTGTAGATGAAGGGAGAGGATTAAAAGGATGTAGACACATAACTAGTTTATTGAACATTTATCAGGTTACGTTGAGGGAAAAAACATATCCGGTAAAAAGTTGTAACATTTGTATTGTAACGGACTGGGTTATAAGTTAGTTCACTGTTGTGTTATCAGTGTTTTGTGTTTAGAAATGCCGCTCACTTATGGCATAGTTGCACCACACCGGCAGCAATGTGATTTACTGAGTGTTCCTGAATGTGTAACAGCTTAGAGGCCAGTTGGCCTGTCAATCAGATCATCTACCTATGACAGAGAGTCTGTAGGAGAACATGCGTGTGGTTGGCTGAGAGTGTTTGGGGGGTGGGTGTGTGAGAGTGCTGTGGTTGGTGTGTGTGGGGAGAGAGGGGTGAGGGAGGAGAGTGAGTGAGGGGGAGTTTTTCCTGTTCTGTTGACTGAAGAGAGCGCGGTTTTTCCCCGTTTTGTTTGGCGTTGGCTACGGCCCACAGTAGCCTGTGTTACTGCTCTCAATAAACAGCCATTAACCGGAATACCGATCGTCTGTGTCTTCTGTCGGGGGGACGCTACAGTATTTTTAGGAGTTTTAAAACTACAAATACAATAAGACGCCTCGTATTGGGTATCTGCTGAGCTGAATGAAGAATCTGACCTAAATACGGGTTTGATAACTTCCAGGAACATGCGCGTCCTGAATGCCTCCCTGCTCTGTCCTCCCTCCTGCTGCTGAACACACAACAGTGTTGAAGTGAATACAGTAGAATGAGTCATGCTCAGACATCCGAGCCGCACTGAATAAATAAACACGTCTGTAACAGTTTCGGTAAACAACTCAGGCCTAATGTGATTCTTAACTTTAAGGTTAAATATTTAAGGATAAACAGGCTACTTTAAACCAGTATTCATGATTACAACATACACAGTACACCTCAGAGTAACGTAGTCACAGGTGTAAACATGCAGATTTTCTCTGGGGCAGCTGACGGTGCGGGCAGAAAATTCCCAACACGTTTCCATTTGTTTTGCAGTTTTTGAGTTTGCTTTAAGACGAGCTGCACAGGCTGGAGAATGACCTCTTCAGTTTCAGAGAGAGATGACGGGTATTTCCCCGAGTCTGGGCTGCACAGGCCCAGCCGCTCCTCAGTCATGCTGGTTACACTGCATTAACTCTGTGGGCGTTTAACTTTTTCATGACCAAACTGTATGAATTAATGTGATTTCCAGTTAAAGGCTATCAGTAGAATTCAGCTGAAGGCCACAGTGACTTTATTGAATAGGACTGGACCCCCGTTTATGTTTTTATGATGCTTCTTTAGAGAAAGTCTCAGAATTTGTAATAAATCTGCAGAATTAATGATTTGAGAGGGTATTTCAGGGAAAAAAATAAAAAAGTCTTAAAAGATATATTTAATATTTAGGGGATAAAGTATGTAATTAATGCAGAATGACAGTTTTTGGTTAAAAAAAAAACAACCCAAAAACATTTAAAAGCCACAAAAAAACTGCAAAAAGTCAGAATTTTGTGGTTAAAAATTGAGTTTGATGTAAATATCTGCCATCGTCATTCATTATCAGCTGTCATGGTGATGATGAGGAGGAACTCTTCATCGTGTCTCCAAACACAAACGGAAAGCTGTTTGAGTTTTCCTGTTTTAGCAGAAACGTACATGGGAAAAAAATTAGAAATGCTTTAATCCTGAAGCTTTTTGATGTTTAGTATCCAACAAACACATGAACAGATTTCCCGAACGTTTGTTATGTGCAGTGTTGTGTGTTCCTGTTCATGGTTTCCTTACAGCTTCATGTGAACTTCATTTGGAAAAACATCTTTTAATGAAGCTCCTGATTTATTGTGAAGCACATTTTTGACGCAAACTCTGTGAGCTTCAGATAAATAAGTAAAACACAAACTCCACACAGGAAACAGGAAGTTTGAGTCCCTGAGAATGACTCAGAACTCACTGTTTAATGCTAAACGTTCTGATGGATTCATAGTTTTTCTCCTTCAGGTGTGCGTGTTGTACTTCGCTAAAAGCGTCGAGCTGACGGGTGTGAAGGAAGAGAAGACTGTTGCCGTGCCAACACCAATCAGCAGCCACAACCTTTGGAAGCTGTTGCTACAGCGGCACCCAAGGTAAAAAAAACAAAAACATACATGAACACGCGTGTGAAGACGAGTCAGCATCTAACACATGTTTGTGTGTCCAGACTGTGCGAGCTGCAGGACGGCGTCGTGTTGGCAGTGCGTCAGGAGTACGTTCCCATCGGCGACCAGGTGCTGACTCTGGGAGACGGAGACGAAGTCGCCGTAGTGCCGCCGCTCAGTGGGGGCTAAGAGACTCGAGACCATAAGTAATTACTGATCAAAGATCAAGAAAAAGGTCCATGTCAGGTTTTTGCTCCTGCTTCACTTCCTGTTTCACTGCACAATTTAAAAATAAAAGCATATTTTCCTGTTGTGACTTTAATCTAATAAATTAATTATAAAGAGTCAGCAAAAGTTTGATCTAAACCACAATATTTTTTTTTTCTTCAAGATGTCGAAGGGGCTGAGAGACGTCTTCAAGCTGAGCCGTGATTGGCTTTCTGTGCAGGAAGTGGTCGACGCTGTCAGCACCACTTCCTGTGGAGCCGTTTCAGTATTTATAGGTTTGTTCCCATTTATTTTATTGTGGGGTCTTTACTTTACAATATAAAGCATCTTGAGGTGACTGCTGCTGTGATTTGGTGCAATATAAATAAAATGTAACTGAATTATTTAGTTAGTGTCACATTTATTTTTATGGTCAATATTTGGTTTGATTTTTATGTCAGTATTTAAGAAAGATGGAAAAGTAAAAACATTTGAGGACAAAGCTGCAGTTCGTCTTGTAATCGGAAGGTTGCCGGTTCGAGCCCCGGCTCGGACAGTCTCGGTCGTTGTGTCCTTGGGCAAGACACTTCACCTACTGCCTACTGGTGATGGCCAGAGGGGCCAATGGCGCGATATGGCAGCCTCGCTTCTGTCAGTCTGCCCCAGGGCAGCTGTGGCTACAACTGTAGCTTGCCTCCACCAGTGTGTGAATGTGAGAGTGAATGAATAGTGGAATAGCGCTTTGAGGGTCTCTGATAAAGCAGTGCTGTGTGTCTGCACAGGTACGACTCGCGAGGACGAGGCAGACGGCAGGAAGGTGGTTGGACTGGAGTACGAGGCATATGAGCCCATGGCCCAGTCAGAGTTCAACAAGCTGTGTGCTGACATCAGAGCACGCTGGCAAAGCGTGACGCACATCTGCGTCCACCACAGGCTCGGGTGAGAGCGCTAACAGGCTAACTGTGGCAGGTTGGCAGGGCCACGCTGGTGTTACATTTGTGGTTTTTAACTTGAATAAGAAACATGACACACAGCCTTCCCCATCAGGTGGGTGAATGTGGGTGACGCCAGTGTTGTCATGGCGATTTCATCCCCTCACCGCCATGACGGCCAGCAGGCAATCCAGCACTGCATCAGCCAGCTGAAGGCTAATGTCCCCATTTGGAAGAAGGTGAGACCTCAGAGCCAGTCTGATCAGCACGATTGGCGCAGCATTCAATTGATTATTGATTGTGTGCTCAACAGGAAGTTTACGACACGCAGGAGGCGAATTGGAAGGAGAACGCTGAGTGTTCGTGGTCCACTCAGAAGAAACCTCCAGAAAACACATTGTCTGAGGGAAAACCTGAATGAAAACATTTGATAAAACACAGATACTTAACCATAGCCATAATTATGTGTTTAGATCATTTGGAGTTTAACGCTAATTCTCTTCATTTAAAACACAATATTAAAAAAAAACAAAAAAAAACTGTAATTATCATGTAAAAGTTTAAAGTGTTTTAAATTTGTATTTTTGTGTTGACTGAGTCTGACAGTCACATTGATTTTGATGCTAAATGTACGAATGCTGTAAAATCTTCCAAAATGACCTAAAACCATCATCAGAATGCGAAGAACAAACTGCTGTTAAACTCTGTGTCCAAAACATCTGTGTGTTATTTTGAAGAACTATCAACTTGATAGTAAAGTGTGTCTGTGCTGTCATGTGGTGTGGTACCAATTTATACCACAAGGTGGAGCAGTGATTAAGGTTAAATCTGTGCAACCTTGAGTGAACCACGTGAGTCATTAGATTATATTCTTATCTACTGTGGAAGGCTGGGAAAAGTAAATCTTGGGGAGTTGGAGGATCCGAAGATGTAATAAAGGTTAAAAAAATAAAAGCAGTGCACACACCTGCTGATAAAATGCTGCCCTCTGGTGGTGAAATTTTAATCTGAACTTTGCAGCTCAGATTAACCTGAAAAGCATCATCTTCCTCTGGATGAAGAGAAGCACCCAGGTTTACAGATTTCTCCGTCGTCCACAGGAGGAGGTTCAGTCTGGTGTGCTGGTGTTCCAGCAGGAAGCAGGGCATCTCATTCACTCACAAAATATGAACCAAGAATTCCTGCGAGTGCTGAACGTGAACTAGAAAGAGGACAAAAGGCTGAAAATCTGATAAGATGTGAGCTGCTGTGTTTTGAGGTTAAGATTTGTTCCTGTCAGCTTGCTGATTAATCTGAAGATGTTTCCTGCCCTCGTTATCGGGCGTCACACAGACGCGATGCAGACTTCCTAAAAAACATTTTACAAATACTCACACGTGTGACGTGAATGACTGGACCTATCGTAGATTAATTGGTTTCTCAAATAAAAGGCATAAAAATGCCCTGCTATCAGTCGTCAGCTCTGAAACCAGGAGACCATAAAGAGAGCAGAAGGTCTGAATGTTTGACTCAGCAAGGAAAATATTAACTGTGGGAAGTTCAGAATAACCATGCATGTGCCTGCAGGCACATCTGCAGGTGCTCCTGAGATAAGATCAAGATCGGCTACAGAGGCGGAGTGTATCTGCATGTGAATCATGTTTGGGATTGTGTCAAACAATCAAATCTCCAGTGAAACCACTGACGTCATCCGAGAAGCTTAAGAAATCTAGAGCACGCGGTCACCAGAGATAAAAACAAAAGAACATGAAGTAAAGCGTGTAGCACTGAAGCAGATAATAAATCTGCACAACAGCTGTAGCTCACTCTGGCATACAGCGCACCAGCTGCATTTTACTACAGTGGAGCAAAGTTTATGAGATTTATAAATAAAGGAAAAACTAATTTAAACCTCTGTCAGAATCATGGTAAGAGTTTGAGTTCCAGGGAAGCAAGATGATGTCATTTAATGTTAATAAGATGTTCTTTTTGGACAGAATATTACATTTGTGTATTCAGTTTATTTTAATACCGCCATGATAAGTGCCCAGAGTTGTTTCAAGAGGGTTAATCTGTCTTCTGGAAGGGCAACCATGTCACTGTGTTATGTCCCAGATCATGTTAACCTGATGCTTGTTTTTTTCTTTCCAAGAGTAAAGATGTTTGCTCCACAACATAATGCAGGAAATATAAATTAGAGAGTAAAATTTCAACAGAAACCAGAAGATAACATTTCTGTGTCTTTAAATTTTCATGTTTCCTCAAACGAAACCTGATCTCTACCCTTCAGTGATTCACTCTTTCCTTCACTGGCTGTGTGTGAAAACTAGTAGACGTTCGAGTTACCTGCTCAGGTGATCAAACTTAACAGCCTCTGAACCTGTTGAGTCACCCGATGAAGGTGAAACTAGACTTCTTTCTTTAAAGAAAAGGTTTCCACAGGTGATCTCCTCTCATTTCACCCATTGCTCAACTGCTCAGGAAAATTAAGCAAGCATTGGGTTGCTGTGACTGACCTGATCAGGTAATGCATGCCTGTTTCTCACAACCGTTAAATGATCCTTCACCTTTTATCTAACCTTTTTTTTTTTTTTTAACATGTTCAGAGGATCACATGCCCCATATGAATGATGTATAAAAGGATTCAGCAACAAATTAGATATTTCTGAAGCAAACAGTGGAAAATGTTTGGATTTAGTTATTTCTTTTAAGTTATAAAGATAGAAATTAAACAGAACAACAATATGAAACCATTATAATAAATAATAATAATTAGTAATACACCATAAACGAACTTTAGTTACCTCCAAAATGGGAAATTCCGGAGTTCTGCAACTCAAAACAGGAAACACAACCAGGAACAAAAAAGATAAACTACTGTAACTTTTCAGTAGCTGTTACTACAAATAAAAGCGCTCAAGGAAGTAGAAAAGTTAGATTAAATATAGTAGCTCAGCAACTACAAATCTAAATAAAAATACCAACAACTACGAATAAAAACTAATGCGTTTGATGTTCTTAAATGAACAGCTTTATTTTGAAGTTTTTCCGGAAGTCTGGTAACAGTTTTTATCCACCAACCCTTCGCTATTCCGGTCAGCTGACCAAGAGTTGGTCTGCTGACTGTCAAACCCTTCGAATCTGCATTGATACTGGGTGATTACCGTCACCGGGCCGAGCCGGGCTCTCGCCATGTTATCGGAGCTCCTTTCTCGGACAGCCACCTGAAACCCTCCGCTGTGATCCGGAAGCTCAGCTGTTGGCCTAAACACGCCAAAGTCGCCGTTCTCTCAGCAGGATTTTCCCTGTCTTCCGTGACCGGTCTGCTGGTCCTCTCCATCCCGAGCCTGTGTGACTCCAGCCGGCCCACCTTCCAGGCATCCTCCGCTGAGAGCCATGGCCCTGCTGGACCTCGCCATGCAGGGCCTCGCCGTGTTCGGCTTCATCCTGTTCTTCGTGCTGTGGCTCATGCACTTCATGTCCATCATCTATGTGTGAGTGCACCGCGGAGCGAGGCTAAACATAGCTAACGGCTAGCTTCGGCACAGCTCCTTCCTTCATTTCTGTCTGTCCCTGCGTGATTATATGTGAACGGGGTTAAACTCAGAAATAAGCCGCCCCCCCCCCTGCTCCTGGAGACGGGTTTGTGGATGTATGACAGGAGGTGAACCTGCAGCCTGGACGGTTAGCTCTTGGGCGTTTTCCTGGTTACCGCTAGCCGGGTAATGTTAGCTCGGACGGGATATTCCGGTTACTGCGGTCCTTTCAGGTGGCGATAAACTACATCACGTAATTAATTATAGTTTCATAAACCGTGAATCGATATCAAGGAACCCGAAGTAACTGTATTTCCTTGTACAGAACATTTTTAAATGGCGGTAATTGTTCAGGTGACGTTTCTGTAGCTTGTTACGCACCTAATTTCCTGCTTCCTCTTAACGCAGCATCTCACTAAATTAAAAAAA
>VOQK01043595.1:24351-49515 GCA_015052645.1 Benitochromis conjunctus
TCTAATTCAAACAGAAAATTAAACAAAAATATTTAAAAGTAATTTAATGGAACAAAAATTTTAAAAAGGGAGTGAAATTAATTAAATGAATTCAATAAAAGATGGGACATTTGAAGATCAACCAATCACAACTCATTACACACACCCACACATGCACACACACATATATTTATATATACACCCACACACATAAATACCCACGCACAAACACACAGAAAGCCTTACATGTTGTACAGTATAAATACATTCATGATTAAAAAACCCACCCAAAATGTCGACCAACAACAAAACAAAATATTTTAAACGAAGTGGAAAAATTCTACGTAAAAAAATCCAAAGATACACAAACCCGTCACCAAAACACCTCCGAACACCACGTAAAAAAAACCAGAACCCAGCAGAATAATTCAGAAAATAAGGCACAGAAGAAGAAGATTTGAGATCGCAGCTTAACCCTAAAATAATAATTAAAAATAATCATCATAAACATAATTCCAGCCAATCAGATGGCAGCGTGCAGAGAGGCTGAAAATTCAAAAATAACAAGGCAGAAGTTTGTGAAAAATGAGAAAAATAAAAGCCTGAAGTAAAAAGAAAAAAGTTGGAATCTGAATTTTAAACATAAAAAAGGGTCAAATTATTAAATTTCATTTAAAAATAATATCTATAATAATTTACTGAATGCTCATCGGTAATTTTAAATAAAGATGAATTCAAAGTAAACCTTTGACAAAAGGCAGGTTTTTTTGTTTTGCTTTTTTTACTTCCTGATTTTTTTTTTCCTGCATCATATTAAACACAAACTCAGGTCACCTCCATGATGGACTTCATTACCCACAATGCACTGCTACTCAGTCTGCTCCGGAATGTGCTCTGTAACCTCTGTAGCCATGGCCATGACCCCTCGGTTGCGACATCATCTGCCACCATGATACGAGGCTGTTCGTAGGCACAGAAAGATCTCCCCGTGGTCCGTCTGTCTGCGCCGTGGGCCAATCAGAAGCCCTGCGCTCCGAGCAGCCGCTCAGAGGTCAAAGGTCAGATGGTGGACTTGGAAAAAGAGACACGGAGGTGCTGATTGTGGTCCAACTGGTGGTCGTGAAGGGCGATTAGAGCTTCGATGGCTTCCTCCACCGAAGCCAGCTGCATCAGCGCCATCTTTCTGTCCTTCCTGTGACATCAGAGGAAGTGACATCATCAAGCACAACCCACCAGAAAGGAGGGGGAGGGAAGGAGTACTACAGCTTTTAGCAGTTTAACAGAAACATTTTTAAACATGTAAAGAATTTTCAATGTGTTTTTTATAATAACTAAACTGAACAAAATATTTTATTTATCTGGAAATTAAATACATTAATAAATAAATCTGATAATTAATGAAACTTTTTACTTATATAAAATTTAACTTTCTAAACTGTTTATTTCATTATTCTTTTCTTTTTTTCATTATTTCACGAAGTAAAAAATTTTTTTTTCGTACAGTAAAAAATGTATACATTTAAATATTTTTTAAATAAGAAAATGTATTTTATTTTAAATTATTTAATAACATTATTTGTATTTAAAAAATTAGTAATTTTTGTTTTCATGTAAATAGTCTTTTTTAATAAATCAGATAATCTGCTTTGCTCTGATTGGTTATCAAGCACAAAACAGTAAACAGAGTTTTATTGTTACTTACTGGAAAAACTTGAACGCTTTCACTGCAAATCCATTTGAAGAAAATAAATCTTTCAACGCCTCCTCGCTCACTGAGGAGCTAGAAAAAAGGAAACAATGAAGGATAAAGATATTTAAATACGCTTCAGTCTCCAAGAGTCAAAAAGGTCAAACAGGAAGTGAGGCGGTCTTACGGGATGTTGGAGAGGTGCAGCGTTGCTGACGGAGGGAAGATGTTGTTGAAGTTTTTGGAGCCCGGCTTTTTGAAGCGGTGGAGGGCAGAGCCTGAGAAGTCCCGAGTCAGCGCTTGCTCTTCTTGCCCCGCCCCTCCACGAGGCAGCTGCACCACTGGGTGTTTGGACAACGTCACCCGGATCACGTTACCATGGAGACGCTGCCCGTTCAGGTGACTCATCGCTGTTGTTGAGGAGCAAATAAAGACTTTTTAATAAATAATAAATAAAAACTAAGACAACGATTCAATTTATTTACAGATATTTTTCAGATAAACAATAATTTTTCTTCTGCTCATCCATTACAGTATTATTAAAAAAATAAAAAATACAAATCGGAACTTTTCTTTTCTATGAGAGGAATAAAACAAACAAAACTATCATTTATCAGTTTTTGAAAATGATAGGAATTAAAAAAATATGCAGTTTTAAACAAATAAGTAAATTTAAATGAAACAAAATTCAATTTGAAATACTTTTGAAAAACAAAATGTTGATTAGAATTTTAAGACATTAAAACCAAGAAACAATTTTTTTTAAATAAAATTGTATATAAAAGAATTTTTTTCTTCATTAATTTTTCAGGCAGTTTTTTTTTTTAAATTTTCATTCATTATTATTCATCAGTTTTTTTCAGTTAATTCAATTAACTACTTTACTCCCGTGCATTTAGTCATTATTAATGACAATATTTATTATTATGCTGAATTCATCATCATCACAGATTAATTCACCGAAATGGAACTGAAAACTAAAGCAGCTCTGACCTTCTGTATCATCACTCATGGCTTCATAAGAAATGAAGAAAAAAATGTTAAAATAAGTTTCATTTCGTTCTTTTTAAATGAACTCAAATGAACTGAAATGTTTCAGACCGAGTTGAGCCTGTGTGGCGTCGCTCATCTGAACGAGAGCGTTTTCCTTCTTGTTGAAGAGGATTTTCACTCTCTGAACGTCTCCGTAGACACCTGAAAACACACGAAACAAAAACTGTCACAAAAAAATAAATCAGCACAGAAACACGAGAACACGTCTCAGAGTCACAAACACGTTAAAGAAATCTGAGTTTTCTTACCGAACAGGATGAAGAGGCAGTGAGGCGTGACGCTCTGCAGAGAGTAAATAAAGTTAGCTCAGTGAGCAGTGCTCTGATTGGATTGTGATTGTGTGAGCGAGCGTGTGTGACCTCTGACCTCTGGGTTTAAGTTAGACACCAGCAGCACTGAATGGACAGCAGGAGGCGCCATCTGCAGCGAGACGCGAGGATGAGACACCAGCGAGCCGGGGACGGCCGCCATGGACAGACCTGAGGACGGAGAATGCCAAAACTTTATTTCAGTGGTTTCGGTATTCACGCTCAGCGCCTCCAGTGGACTAGCGTTAAAAACATGTAAAGGTCAAAGGTGATGTTCATTTACGACTCACCTGTGTGTTGGTGGAAAGTGGGCGGGAATGCCGCTGCTCCATACGGAGGCAGAGCTACACCTGAAACACACACACAGGTTGGATCACAAGCCCCGCCCCCATACAGTGACTCAGAGGTCTGCATGGATTTATAGAAATGACAGCTGGTGGTCAGTCGAGGCCTGTGGTCTTACCAAAGGCGGCGGCAGGCTCCAGCTCTCCGCTCGGCAGGTCAGCTCTGGTGAAGTCCCGGCTCTTGTCATTGTTGTACTTCACATTGAGCGCGCTCAGTTTGGAGAAGTCGATCCTCAGCGTGCAGCAGCCGTTATAGATGTTCTGACCATCCAGAGTCTGACGGACAGGAGGACACATACTGTGATCTGACTGGACCAGAGCTCGTCAGCAAGTCTGAACTGGAGCTGGATTTATACATGCATGTGTGCGTGTGTGTGTAGGTGTGTGACTCACGGCCTTGGCGTGCTGAGCATGCACGGTGTCGCTGAACTGCAGGAGAGCCTGAAACTGGTTGTTTCTGGTGAACGTGATGATCTTCAGCACGGAGCCGAACTTACTGAAGATCTGTGGAAAAACGTTATTATTAACACCAAGAACTGTGGAAAGAACCTGATAATAAAAACTACAATAGTAATAATATTAATGGTAATAATAATAATAATAACATTGATGATATCTGCAGTCCTGACCTGCTGGAGGACCTCCAGAGTCACCGGGTAAAATAAGTTCTCCACGATGATTCTCAGGACGGGACTCTGACCTGGAGCTATGCCCCGCCCCTCCCCACCTGAAACCATGTTCCCAGAATGCACTGCTCCTGCATTGATGGCCTGCAGTGCTGCCTGAGCCCTCTGTCAGACAAACAAACACATTACTGATTATTTAAAGGACCGGCTCGCTTCTGTTTGTAAACCGATGACAGACCACACAAACAGACACAGCGGAGGAGGGGCCTGAGCTGCTGCTCCTCACCTGATTGGTCATATTGTCAGTCTTGAGCTCGCGATGGGTGGAGTACTGAATGTAGACCGGCTGGCTCCTGATGGAGGGCGTGGCTGAGGTGTAGTAGTTCACCATGGTAACAGCGGCTTCTTCTGACGCCATTTCTAAAAACGCCTGAAAAGAAAAAAAAAAAAACTTTCATGATGTAACAGATTATAGAAAATATAAAGAAACAGGAGTTATATCAAACTCTGTCCCAGAAATCCAACACCTGCAGTGTAACATGAAATCATATTATATGAGATTATTATCATTACAATTATTAATTATATTATAATTACATTAGGTTATTATAATGTGTAATGTCAGCAAAGCTGTCTTCAGGGTGATGAGCTAATGTCAGAAATGTTTCAGCTTCGGTATGTGAACCATCCCTGCAGCCGTGTCAGCGTCAGTGTTCCTCTCTGTGTGAGTCTGTCGTGCTGGGAAGTCTTTTCTAAGCTAACATTAGCTAGTGCTGCTCTCTGTAGAAAATCTGTCCTGAGTCCTTCACACAGAAGGAAGAAAAAAAAAAAGATTTGCTTGGATCATTTGACAAGCGTCAGGTGTAAACAAAATAAAGCAGTGAGGGAGGAGTACAAAAGCCTTTCATTACTTTCATCCGCACTGAGATCAGACCACAAAAGGATACTGAAGAGAACACAAACCCTCAGCCATCATGTGTTTGACTTTCACTACCTCACAAATTACACAACACAGTAAACCACAGTGCTGTGCAAAAGTCTTGACCCGCCCCTTATTTCTGACCATTTTCAGAAGACTGTTTTTTAATTTGTTAACCCGCTCTCTGTGAGCCATTCAAGAATGAAGGCTCCTAACTCAAAGAGTGACAAATGTCTACGCACAACAGAAAACTTAGCAAAGAACCAGTTTTAAATTATTTCAGGCTCTTTGTTACTCACAGCCTGTCATAAAAACACACCACTCAGTGGAAGAGTGGCTTAGACCCTGCCTAACATTCACATACACTTGTTGCACTCTGATGGATGCATCGGGGGTAACTCAGGGTTCAGTATCTGTCCAGCGATACTTCCACATACCTCAGAGCAGCTGTGGGTGGAACCATTTATCTCTGCACACGAACCAATTTCCCATTGTTCCATCAAAATACAAAGAAATGAGGGCTGGCTTGAAACTTTGGCACAACACTATATTACAACACAAGCTGAAATATGTCAGAGTGCTGCTCTGGTGCCATGACTCACACCTGAAACATGTCATCACTTGTTTCCATGAGCATGTCACTATTAGTGTCAGAGCCATGAGACAGTTATTAAGATAACTTATAGTGTCTGATGTATCAATGAAGGATTATTTATCTCTGGATGAGCGGTCATCTGTAAGTACCTGAGAGGGCACTAAAATAATGTGTAGCCATTAAAAATAGTCAATCTGGGTCACATGCTGCTTGATGTCATAGACTGTGCATTAAATACAAATAAACATTGTGGTGGTTGGCTCAGCTGGAGTTCAGCATATAGAGGGTACAACAAGAAAATCATATTAACTTTGTTTTTGTTTTTTTACTAAGAAACAAAACTGACACGCCCATTTTTCCACGAAATTCTAATTCAACGTAGAGCCGCTGTAGGCGGGAAATTCATTTTGCTCCATCTATCTGCTCCTTCACTCTGATGTCCAGAGGCCTGCGCTACAAAGCAGGATTTGGTCTTATCCACGTGACTTCAGGTTTAACTCTGGATTGTCTGTGTTACAAAAGTGGTTCACTTTTTACTGGGGTACATCGCTATGGTTACTTATGCTGCAAACAGGTTATGTTCCAAATTAGACATCAACAAGTGTGAAAGTCCCGCCTACTGACTAACCAATTCTCTGGAAAACAGTACCGCCATTCCTGGTAGAGTCCTCAGACTGCTGCGCAGAGTCTCAAGTTTCTTTATCGTGTCTTAAGTTTATAGTTAGGGCTGGATCAGGTGACCCTGAATCCTCCCTTAGTTATGCCGCAGTAGGTGTAGACTGCTGGGGGAATCCCGTGATGCACTGAGTTTCTTCTTCACTCACTTTGTGTTAATACACCTCTCTGCATTTAATCATTAGTTATTATTCATCTCTGGCTCTCTTCCACAGCATGTCTTTGTCCCGTCTCCCTCCCCTCGCCCCAAACCGGTTGTCGCACATGGCCGCCCCTCCCTGAGCCTGGCTGTGCTGGAGGTTTCTACCTGTTAAAAGGGAGTTTTTCCTTCCCACTGCCGCTGATGTGTTTGCTCATTGGGATTGTTTGATTGTTGGGGTTCTCTCTTTAGTATTGTAGATTTTGTATTTTACAATATAAAGTGTGAGGTGACTGTTTGGTGCTGTACAAATAAAACTGAACTGAACTGAATCTCTCTGTGCTTTCCCAATGGGCATCAGTATAAACACAGATTGTTAGATGCAGCTTTACTTCTTTATTTTTTTTTTACCTGTTCAATGCAAAAAATTTTACAACAACGTTATTATGGTATTATTATTGTAGACTAAATCTGAAGTTGATTCAGTTGATTAAAATATAAAGTCTAAAATCTGTCGTGATTTTATCGCTTTTATTTAGATGTGACCTTGTTTTCGTCAGAAAAAAAAACCCACAGCAGTCGCACACTCACGCAGTCGCATTTTGCCTGGTATTCTTTCCTGGCTTTAAATAGGCTAAGCTGTTGTCCAGTCAAACTGACCAAAGCATTTAAAGCACTCACGCCTTCATACAGCGTCGGTCCTCCACCACTACTTTCACCCAGCAGACATCTGTATTCTGTGTTTAATCTTGTTAGATTTTTCTCATATTACAGTTTTATCTTCCTTTGCTGCTTTGTGTGACTGCTTATCCTGATTGCAGATGTTAAGGTAAGTGAATCCAGATGATGGAAAGATAGTAAGGTTGGGCGATTGGACGAATATATTGATTATCACCAATAGGCTGAGGCTATCGTCGATCATTTTTACAAGGGCGATTTATTTATTTATTTGCCCATGGGTAAGTTTGCTAATAATGTTAGTTGAACCTAATAGAAGCAGTCAACAGAAATAAATAATAGCACTGTTTTAATGGGACCCTCCTTCAGCTGCGAGCAGCGATTCATTTACTCAAACTCATAACAGAAAGAAAGAACGGCAGTAGCCTATGTTCAGAAAGTAAAAAACCACAATGGTGGGAGGGAAACAAAGCGAAACTGGCTTCTTTGTTTTCCACTATAACCGAGTTTACAGGTTGTTCCACTGTTTATCCGTCTTACACACTCGACCAAACAACAAATACAAAATTAAACAAAAAGTAAGTTAAAAATCAAAATGTCTCTTCCAGCGAACATAAAAAAAATCTCAGACGTAAAGTTAAGTCTTTTGTGCGATTTGGCGCATCTCAAATAAATAAATACATAATCCAAAAAGTAGCTATATTAATACTGAAACAAACAAGAAAAGAAGGTATTCCCTCTAAACAAACCTTATAACATGCTTGTTTTCGTTTGACAGGAAAACAAGCATGTTTAATTTATCAGGTTTTAGCAGTGTGCTCAGGTGGTTAGCAATATCACCTGCGGTGCTGAAGACGCGTCCTGAAGGTGTGCCTGTGGCCGGTTTACACAGATATTTCTGTGCCATGTGTGACATCAATGGGAAACGTTTTTCATGCATTTACCACCAAGTCAGTGGATCGTCTTCTCCGTCTACGACCTCCTCGCTGAGGTAACAGTGCACTTCTATCTGCGCCTTCTTCTCCAGTGTGCAATTTAGCAATTAGTTCATCCATGTTTGGACTTTTTCTGTGTTCTAAACGTGCAAATGAGTCCGTGCATGATTACATTGCTCCGCCCATCAAAAAGTCTGCGCATGGGCAAATATATCGCCTATCGTCGTTTATTGGACTAATGATTGTGGGTTGGAAAATTTTTACATATCGCCCAACCTTAAAAGATATCCTAGGTGGGTACAACTCACTTCATAGTATAGAGCCCAGCTCTGTACTATATACTCAGCCACCTCAGGGCGATTTATATTGTAAGGTAGAAATCCTACAATAATACAGAGAAAACCTCAACAATCAAACAAACCCTTGTGAGCAAATACTTGGCGACAGTGGGAAGGAAAACCACCCTTTTTAAACAGGAAGAAACCTCCGGCACCACCAGGCTCAGAGAGGGGCGTTGGGGGTGAGGGGAGGGAGACAGGACAGTGAGTGTCTATTGGAGGGTCTTTACCTTATGACATGTTGTGATTTGGTGCTGTATAAATAAAATGGAACTGAATTGAATAACAAGGTGCCTTCTGGTGGCTAGCTAAAGAGCTATGGTTAGACTAATCTAATGACACACGATGATGATCATGACTCAGTACACCCTCCCAAACCCCCCACACAGCTACCAAATATGTTAGTAATAAATAAAATGAATAAACTTTATTGAAACAAGAACAGGTTAGGAGGAATTCAGAGAGTTGCTCACTGCACGCCGTTTTAGCGTCGTCAGCGCTCACCTGATTCTTTGTCTTCAGTGTGATTAGCTGACTAACTCGACCAAAGGGAAGTGCCAGAGAAAGCACTTCCTGTTCAGAGACGTCAGGGGGGAGCTGACGCAGGTGAAGGACCCGAGATGGGACGCACTGAGCACGCTCAGAAACACACAGCCTATCAGTGCCATCCACTGCAGACAGACAGAGAAAGACAGGTCAATTATGATGGGAAGGGTTCAGGTGGGAGGAGCTTCACTTTCATAGAGAGAAGAGACTCACCTGTGGACAGGTGAGAGGAGCTCATGTTCTCAGAGCTGCTGACAGACGAGCTGAACTCTGACTCCTGGAAACAAACACACTGACCAGTTATTGAAATATCAAACTTATGTCACATTTAATTAATTTATTTATCCCTCCATGTTAATGAATTTAATCAAATCTAAATCAGCAGCTCATGAACCTCCATATTCTTCTTCTCTTGGAGAAATCTCTCTCTCTCTTTTTTTTTAATGTGAATATTCTTTAAAGCTTCAGTTTCCTGAGACAGACTGCAGGAGATGATTGACGACTGCTTTAGTTTAAGCTCTGAGCTGGTTGTCTTTACCGCTAACATTTTAACCATTAACCTTTTCCCGGGATCAGTTAAAGAAGCTTCGGGCTCTGCTGACGACATGTTTGAACCCCAAACTCGAACTAATTAACAGAAAATGAAAGTAATCCCTCTCTGTTTGTCTGCGCTGAGCGTGAACACGCACGTATCGCGAGATTTCAGGTAATAAAACACCACCGCTGTCGCTACTGTTGCCCCGCGACACTTTCACTCAGAACAGAACACAGCAGAGCACGAGCGACAAAACAGCGAGCGAGGAGCGTTTCGGTAAACAAGTAAACACCAACAACAAACAGGCGGGGAGGGGCGCGCCTGAGGCTCGCGCAGGTGCGGTTCAGTCACCAAGGAAACGGAGGAAGGAAGGAAGGTAAAAGTGCGGTGGGAACGGTTCTGGGAAGGTTCGGGACGGTTTCCCGTGCTCACCCGTCCATGGTCCGCGCTGAGGAAGAGGAGGAAGAGCAGCAGAGAAGGAGTTGTTTTGGTCCGCGAGCCTTCGCAGCCAGGCAGCCACCATGGAGAACAACGAGCTCACTTCCCGTTTGGTGACGTCATGACAGAACATGGCGTCTGGAGGACACACCTCAGATAAAAAGAAATACCATAATTATAAAAAAACAATTATAGCAACAATTAAAAGACTTCAGAATAAGTAAAAAATATTCATTGTAATTAAAACAATATCAAATAAATGTAAATTAAAAATACTTACCATTACAAACAGATAAAAGATACAAAAAGACATTTGAAAGAAAATGCATGTTTCGTATGTAAAAATTAACATAAAATGAAAAATAATTCCTGAAATATGGAATAAATTTAAAATGTACTTATTTTATAATATTTTTTCAAATCAACATAACATCAATTTAAAAATTGTTTATCAGATTAAAATTCCAATGAAAACATACAATAGATTAAAAGTCTGTGTTAAATTCAAAATATGGTATAAATGTAAATAAATACAAATAAAAATTGCTTCAAGTAAAATAAAAATATAATTAAAAATAAAAACAAATGTCTCATATTAAAATGAAAACTCAAGTGGTGGTCAAGTGGCTTTATTGTCATTCTAAACATGTGCAGTGGTACAGTACACAGTGACAACGTTCCTCCAAGACCATGGTGCTGCATGTGACATATAACAGACAACCAACACAGGACTACATAAAGTGCAATGTGCAAAAATTGCAAAAGACCCCAAACAAAGACAAACACAACAGTGCAATAGTCACTTGGTGTATGAAGCTGTGTGTGTGTATGTCAGTCCAATCACTCAGTGTCTTCAGGAGTCTGATGGCTTGGGGGAAGAAACTGTTTCGCAGTGAGGGCCCGGATGCTCCGGTACCTCTTGCCAGAAGACAGCAGGGTGAAGGGTGTGTGGAGTCCTCCAACATACTGGTGGCTTTGCAAATGCAGCGGGTGCAATAAGTGTCTGTGATGGAGGGAAGAAAGGCTCCAATGATCTTCTCAGCTATTCTCATTATCCATTGTAGGGTATTGCGATTCGATATGGTGCAATATGGTGTTACCATACCAGACAGTGGTGCAGCTGCTCAGGATGCTCTCGATAGTCCCTCTGTAGAATGTGGTGAGAATGGATGGCTTGAGATGGGCTTTCCTCAGCTTCTGCAGGAAGCAGAGATGCTGTTGAGCCTTCTTAGTTAAGGAGCTGGTGTTAAGACACCAATGAATTTGGTGCACTTGATGACCTTCACAGAGGATCCGTCGATGTTAAGTGGACAGTGATATATCTGTGCTCTCCTGAAGTCAACAGTCATCTTCTTTGTTTTGTCCACGTTCAGAGACAGGTTGTTGACTCTACACCAGTCCGTTAGCTGTTGCACCTCCTCCCTGTATGCTGACTCGTCATTCTTGCTGATGAGATCCACCACAGTCATGTCATCGGTGAACTTGATGATGTAGTTCAAACTGTGCATTGCTGCACAGTCGTGAGTCAGCAGAGTGATTTCCTCACCAACACATCATTCTGAGTGTCAAACCGTGCATAGAAGTTGTTCAGCGCATGTGGTAGGGAGGTGTCACCCTCACACCAGGTGTCATCTTCCTGTAGTTGGTGGTGGCCTGGATGCCCTGCCACATGCATCGCATGTCGCCGCTGTCCTGGAAGTGGCTGTGGATTCTTCGGCCATGCGTGTGCTTCGCTGCTCTGATGGCTCGAGACAGTTTGGCCCTCGCTGTTCCCAGGGCCGCCTTGTTGCCTGCTGTTTAAACTGTTTAAATGCATACAAAATTCATTAAAAAACAAATAGTGTTCTTCAGATAAAATGGCACCTTAGATTTAAAACTGATGAAATAAATTAAGTCTAAATAAATTATGAATGAAAATTAAATTTATTAGGCCTACATTCATGTAAAATAATGTTTTAAAAATCTGAAAATCTACATTTTAAAACGACTGCGAAAATTATTCTAAAGAAATTCTACCAGTTTTGGCAGGTTTTATGAAAATGGCACAAAAAAGCTCTACTGCTTTTATTAAAAAAACAAGCACCTTTTTTCACACTTTTTTTAAATTAAAAAAAAAAAAAAGACCGGTATTAAAAAAAAGTTTATCTTTAATAAATCTCTCAAAGCACATTTTGAATGTCCCTTTACTAAATGTTTATAAATATCTCTGGATAGTCATCAGAACTATATTTAAATCTAACAAGTGGTGCCTGGTGGTTTTCTGCTCTCTGATTGGCTGAGGAGTTCTGAAAAGAAACCAGGTGTATGGGGTGGATGGTCGGAAGATGGCAGCTTCACTCTGGTGTGAGTGAGGAAATCCTTTTTGGACGTTTCAAGTACAGTCAGTGTATTTACATTTGAACTGATATTGAACTCCGTAAAACTTTAAATGTGAGCTGAAAAATATATATATTTTTTTTTTTAACCTATTTGTTTTGCAGGTGTGTAGGCGATCGGTCACAGAGTAGTGCGGATGAACGCAGCCTTGGACCTTCATCCTCACCAACCACCTCAGACTCTTTGACTGGTCTGTTAGTATATTTGGCTCCACAGCAGATTTTATAACAATAACATTATTTTTAAAAAGGTCCAAAAAGCTCCAACAGCTCCAACAGTCCACAGATCCAGTTCAGGGACTCAAATTAGCTGAGGTGCAGCCTAGCAGGTAGCTACAAGCTACAGCACCTGTCTGAGGCCCCAACCCTAATAATGCTAACTGAATTATTAACTTAGCTTATTAACTTAATATTAAGCCTTAATACAATTTAATCAAGTGAGTTATAAAGGTGAAGAGCTGATGGTGAAGGTAGTGTTTAAATACCCATGTTCAACCATCCAAAGCAAAAGATAGTGCACAAGGAAGGGGAAGGTGGAGTGGGTGGAGATGAGTGGGTAATGTGTGAAAGGGAGGGTTTATAAGCTCATAGTGAGACCTGCTGTGATGGGTGGTTCAGGGACGATGGCACTGACAAAAAGGCAGGAAGGTGAGCTGGAGCTGTTAAAATCTCTTCTTTTCAGGGTGAGCAGGATGGGCAGGGTTAGAAAAGAGCACATGAGCTCAGGCCGAGTGGTTTGGAGACAAAGTCTGAGGTGAGGCTGAAGTGTTTTGGACATCAGACCTCAGACATTTGATAGATGTACTGAAGGACATGCAGAGGGTTGGTGTTTGAGGCCCCTAAAGGAGCAGTTAAAGAGGAAACAGGTGAGTTATACATGTAGCCATGAAGAGGACACTGGACAGACACCAAACCTCCTTGTATCAGTCTGTAAACATGTTTTGTTTTTTTTTCTCCTTCTGTGAACTTGGACGTTTCAAACCTGAGAATCTGTGTGGACTGACTCACTGCCACAGACTGCTTCAAAACTCTTTCCTGTGTCCTTTTTGGTTTAGTTGTTTTTATTTTGTGTGCCCAGCCTTGTGAGGCTGTTGGACGCAGATATCTGGGAGGGGATGAACAAACTTCCTTCATTTGTCTCTTGAAAATGAATTTGTTCGCCACAGGTGGACAGTTAGTTCCTGTTTTTCATTACATTTTCAGCTCAGACTAGAATGTTTTGTATCAAATATCACAGCCCAAGATGCTTAACTCTGTCCAAGCATGATCACAAAATGTCCTCACTGTCCAATGTTTCTCCTGCAACACCTTAGCTTCATGGTCAATCTTGGACGATATTTTTAATGGGTTATTTTAACGAGGTGAGGTTTCGCTGTACAGAGTTTTAAATATGTATAAAATGGTATTTAAAAAAACATTGTTATCTTTTTAAATAAAAGGTTATGAGGCAGCTTTAACTTCTTTCACAGCGTGTCTTTGTCCTGTCTTCCTCCCCTGACGACTACCCCCTCACCGAGCCTGGTTCTGCTGGAGGGTTCTTCCTGTTAAAGGGGAGTTTTTTTTCTTCCCATTGTCGCTAAAGTGCTCCACAGAGGATCCATCAATGTCAAGCGGATGGTGATCTCTCCGTGCTCTCCTTAAGTCAACAGTCATCTCCTTTGTTTTGTCCACGTTCAGAGACAGGTTGTTGACTCTACACCAGTCCGTTAGCTGTTGCACCTCCTCTCTGTATGCTGACTCGTCCTTCTTGCTGATGAGATCCACCACAGTTATCGGCGAACTTGATGATGTGGTTTTGTGATCATTGGGGTTTTCAGTTGTCTTTGCGTTATTGTCGGGTCTTTTACCTTGTAATACAACACGTGATTTGGCGCTATATAAAAAATTGAATTGAAAAAAATGCATTCGTTCACACAAGTGAATTCAATTTGTTTGTTCAAACTCTAATCAATAAAGAACATTTATAGTCTGATTAATGCATTAGTAATTGATTGATAATTCGTCGGTATGTAGACCGGAAGTTGTATGTGACTTCCGGCTGCGGCGTGGGGCGCTTGAATTGGGTGAAAGGTGAAGAAGACGACCCGCAGCCACTTTGTGCACAAACTGAGCGCTTCCTGTACATTTCAACTCACCTGAGCCTATCTGAACCCCACCATGCTGCAGAACACGGGGTGAGTGCCTTCTCCTGCACGCGGAAGTCCATTCGAAAAGTTCGCTGAATAAAGTCGCCCAAAGGATCGTCGTGGAGTGGGACGCAGCCCTGGAACAAGCGGAGGTTTTAATGAATAAAACGGCTCGGTTTGCGGGTTTTAACGCAGCCGAATTAATCATGGAATTTTCTGCTGTGTAAATCTGCTGTACTTTGTTCTGATTCTCTTGTCGTCTGACTTTTGAGCAAGGCATTATAAAGTTCAAGATTATTGTATTGAGTCTGGTGACAGCTGCTTATTCACGCATCTCGATGAGATTTTGCCCTTGCATGCAAACAGACGTCTCTTCAGAAACTTGTGTGTGGTCTGCATTTATTAACGGCCTGATTTGGAGTTCAGAGCAGGTCAGAGAAAAGCTGTAGAACTGTAGTGTATGTAAACAGATTTAAACTGGTACCTCACGGAAGAAGAACTGAGCTGGTAACACCTACAGAAGGCCTACCGTGGCATTGTTATAAATGACAGGCTCTTATCTGCAGCGTCTGGTCACAGGTGATCAGTCAGAATTCAGCTTCAACGTTTAATAGCTGCATCGGCGTCCACGCGACATTCCACAGGAATCAAACCCACTAAGAAGTGGACATTTTTATATAAATAAACGTTTATATTTCGACCATAGTGGAGCCGAACTAACTGTTATAACTTCGTGTTTCAGAAATTGATCGCAATTTGGCTGTACTCTCTCTGCCCTTTGACCTTTGAGCTGTATAGTTTAAAGCGCCAGATGTTCTAAGACGAGTTTGTATCAGCAGCAGCAGCTACCATGTAACTACATCTGGCTGTTAGCTCCCGGGCTAATTAAACACTCCCTGATCGCCTTTATTTGTTTTTTTTAGCAGGAAGATTTTGCCTTAAGCTTTCGACTTATTCAGATGATTTTTGTTCGAACAGCAGGTGTAGTTAAGCCTAACCTGACAGGAAGTGGATTTTCAAAATAAAACTGTTGTTGCGTAAGATTCTTTTTTTTACATTATAATTCAACAGAAACTAGCATATTTGGAATTTACACAAAATTTAAACTCATTAATTTAATCTGAAATATAACCCATACAAACTAACACCTGCCAAATCAATTCAGTTTTAATTTTTAAGAAATTAAAAGCATCCCTTGGTTTCCTGTTTTAATCAGGATATTAAACATTTAATTAACTTACTAAAAACAATTAAAAATGTAGGGTGGATTATTTAGCTTCTTTTAATTTTCTTCTGTCTTATTTTCACTGTGCACACTGAGGGGAGAGGGGAGGGGTTGGCGTGTAGGTTAACTTCTCTTCCTGCTGCAGGAAGTTAGCTGGTTGCACGCTCTTCATCACCGGAGCGAGTCGAGGCATTGGGAAGGCCATCGCTCTCAAAGCTGCCAGAGATGGTGCCAACATCGTGATTGCTGCCAAAACTGCCGAGCCCCACCCCAAACTGCCTGGGACCATCTACACCGCAGCACAGGAGGGTGAGGCGCTGATGGGTCAATAGGGTAAGGGCAACCTTTGTCTCTAAAACTTTTTTTTATGTGCGTGTGTGTGTGCATGTTGCAGTGGAGGCGGCAGGCGGAAAGGCATTGCCATGCGTGGTGGACATTCGTGACGAACGGCAGATCGGCGACGCTGTTCAGAAAGCCGTTGATGCATTTGGAGGTAAAGACACGTTTTCAAAATCGCCTTCAATCAGAACAGGAAGTAAATTCTATCCTGCCAACACACCGCCTTATCAGCGACATCATCAGTTCTTGTCTGATTGGCAGGCATCGACATCTTGGTGAACAATGCGAGCGCCATCAGTCTGACCGGAACTATGGAGACGCCGATGAAAACGGTCGACCTGATGCTGGGAATCAACCTGAGAGGAACTTACCTGACGTATGAGCACATACCTGAGTTTGTTTTTTTTTAAACAGGAAGTGAGCTAAGACACTTAAAGCTACAGAAAGCCATCCATCACACGCAGACATGATCGGTAGTTCCAGGTCTGTGACAGGTGAGAACAGGTAGAGCAGGTAAACAGCTTGTCTCCTGTGACCTGTGAGTTCACATACAAGAAGTCTGTTTACAGTGAGGATTTACAGATGACTGTAAAGACTGATCAGGGTTAATCACTCAGCTCTGAGTTAATAAAAGAAAGCTGTCATCACTGATTCACCATGACAAGGACAAATAAAGAGTGGATTCTCCAGTTTTAATCCAGCGTGCATAAAAAGATCATGTTTCCATTTGACCTGATGATGATGCAGCAGCAGCAGCATATTTACACTTCTTGTGGCTTTAAACCAAAAACCCTGTGACTTCCAAACACACACTCCACCTCACGAGAACACGTACCGCCAAAGTAAACACACAGGGTGTCAAACAGTTTCACCCAGGAAGGTTTGAAACGAAACAAAGTGACACAACCCTCAGGGTTTTGTCCCCAGCTGGAACTGAACCAGCAACCGTTTGTTTGCCAAGTAAATGCGTAAACCCCTGCACCATGAGCTGAGCTGAAGTGCTCTAAATATCAAAGAAACGAGTTTCAGTGCTTTTAGCAGGACTAAAGGAGCCACGTCTTTTTGTCACCTCATAGCAGAGGAGACCGACAACGCTTTAGGAGACGAGCTTGGACCGTCTCAGCAGGCTGTTCAGAAACCTGAGCGAGTGGAACACATCGTGAAAATGCTGCTGATGTCTTTTGATTTCCTGCCAGCAGGTTTTAAACATCGCACTGCTGTAATAACTGATTTGCATGATTTATAGAAATTGTTCAGATCATGAAAGAGCAACTTACCAGTGTTTACTGGAGTGACGTTTACATTAGTAATGTGTGTTTCAGCCTTTAGGATTACCAGCAGAGATAACTGATTGATGGAGGGAATTTTCTTCACTTACAGAAATCGTAGACATGGAGGAGAGAAAGGGTTCACTGGATCACTGAAATAAGACACCTGTTGCTTTTTCTTTAAATTTCCACGTAGTGTGATTAAAAGTCAGTGCAGTCAGATTCTCTGAGCACCAAATGTCTCCTTATAGTTTCTGCTTTCAAAAACTTCCTTCACATCATGTTTCACACCAAGCTGAAGGTAAAGAGGTCACGAGTATGAGGCGCATGTCTGTTTAAGCTTCTTTAACCAGATGTGCCTGCAGTACAGTTACAATGACACTAGGTGGCACTCAGTGAGCATAGATAGGTGCCACAGCGGTCTTTCTATAACATCATAATGCAGCTCTCCATAAACACCCCTGCCTGATGGAAGCACTGATTAAACAGAGGTTTGGTCTAAACACCAGTCACGGTTAAACTGGGATGTGAACTTTGGACTTCTGGTGTTCTAAACTATGCTGGTAATCCACCACACTATCAGTACACCACTCTCTGTGTGTGTCAAAAAATTATGTGCTGTGATTTAGGTGTTGGGGAGATGGACGGGTCAGTTATGGGGCCACGTGTACTCAGAGTTTCATGAGACTTTGGAAAAACTCCAGAACTCGATACGTGCTGAAAACGTTCCAGTGCTGCCAGTACACCTCAGCAGGCTGAGCAGGTCACACCTTTGTCCTGAGGATAATTCAGAGGCCTTGGTTTAAGTTGGGCTCAGGCTATTTGCTGTGTGTGTGTGTGTGTGTTTACTCCTGCGTGGTCTCTCTCGTCTATCCTGTCGAAATAAAGGCTGAAGAGCCCAAATAAAAAAGAGTGACTGCATACAGAAATCAGATAAAAACAGATACTTTGGTGACTTCGAGCTTCAAACTTGATATTTTTAGACTCTGTTGAACATTTAAAATTTTGCCCTGCTGCATTTAATGACTGCATCATATTTGAACCTTGAATGCTACCTGAACAGCTCATAGTGCAAAAACAATTTAAACTGCATTTAGTGCAGTTGTAGATTATTAAAGTCATTTCAGATCAGGGTGTGATGATGGTGAGGGTGTGAGTGATCAGTGGCAACTTGATTTTTAGCTATTTATTCATTAAATCTTCCTCACCATGGGCTGTACACATCATTATCTCAGGCTAAACTTTCTCGTATCCATCAGTGAAAAGATAGTTGGTATGAGCACAGGTGTAAAAGGAAGAGCTGGGCAGAAGTTAATCTTGCTGCTCAGCTGACAGTAACACGTATGTGGTCACACGTGTTTGAGTGGCGTCTGTGTGTTTCAGGTCTAAGCTGGTCATCCCTCACCTACTGAAGAGTCGGAATCCTCACATCCTGAACCTGTCACCGCCCCTCAACCTGAACCCCGTCTGGTTCAAGAACCACACCGGTAGCTATAGCAACCATCTGGCCATGTGTCCCATCATACATCTGTGCAGCCTTCACTTACCTGATTTGTTTTTTGTTTGTATTTTTTTAAGCCTACACGATGGCAAAGTACGGCATGTCCATGTGTGTGCTAGGAATGGCTGAAGAGTTCAGAGGTCAAATTGCCGTCAACGCCCTCTGGCCAAGGACGGGTGAGCAGCTGTTAGCATGCTAACCATGCTAACACTTATTCTGTAATATTAACTCTGCTCTGTGTTGTTGCCATAGCGATTCAGACGGCAGCCATGGACATGCTGGGGGGAGAGGGCGTTGGTAAACAGTGCCGGAAAGCCGACATCATAGCGGACGCTGCCTACGCCATCCTGTCCCGGCCGAAAGATTACACGGGTCACTTCCTGGTGGACGAGGACCTCCTCAGAGAGCAGGGCGTCAAAGACTTCGACCAGTATGCTGTCCAGCCGGGTCACCCTCTGCTGCCAGACTTCTTCCTGGACGAGACTCCAGAGTCGCTCGTGGAGAAGATGGAGCAGCACGGTAAAAACAAACACCGCTACCTGCCAGGCACTGTATAACACCTGTCCTGTCTAAGAAATAGATCAATAAACTAAAAAATTAATGAAAGGACTCAGTTAAATGGAAAAAACTAAGGAATTCAATAAATTAAATTCTAAATAAAATGCAGAGCAATAATTTGTGGTAGGAGAGATACTTTAGTAACTGTGACATTATCAAGAATGTGTAAATGGGAACATTAAGTTAATTACCCTGTAGCTCTTTTAGCCAGTCACCTGGAAAAAAGACTAAAACTAAAAAAAGAATAAAGACGTTGGCTTTGACTGAGATAATTTCTGACCACATCAGAAGAGGCCAACCCTCCAGCAGCCCCAGGGTCCTCACCATTTTAATCACCTTTTTTTTTCTTCCTGGTTTCTAGGGGCAACCCCAGCCTTCAAACCACCATCCTCATCATCAGCCACGCCCACCTCTGGAGGCCCAGTGGAAAGCACGTTCGATGTCATCCGAGGAGTCATTAATGAAGACGTTGTCAAGTCTACTCAGGGCATCTATCAGTTCGACCTGTCAGGTAACAAGGATTTAAAGGGGCACAGCTTTTATTTCCATTTCGGGAGGCCTGTGGGTGTGTCTTTGACACTTGTTTATGTCCATATAAGGAGAACACACGGGCGTTTGGTTTCTGGACTTGAAGACTGGCTCAGGCAGTGTGGGGCAGGGCGAGCCCCCCGTCAAAGCTGACGTTGTCATGAAAATGGACTCCAGTGACTTCAGCAAGATGTTTTCAGGTAACTTGTCACCATGGCAATGAAAAATTATATAATTGTAGGAACCATTAGTGAAGCTGCTGCTTTGTTATTTCAGGGAAACTGAAGCCCACGATGGCATTCATGTCGGGGAAGCTGAAGATCAAAGGAGACATGACACTGGCGATCAAGTTGGAGAAACTAATGAGTCGCATGAACAAGGCCAAACTGTGAAACTGAAGCCCCGCCCACATGCATACAGGCTCCACCCTCTTACCCTTTGTTCTTGTACATGTTGCCTTAATAATAAAAACACATTAACACCTCAATAAAGCGACGTTAATAACAAACAGGGTGTGTACAATACCTTCCTTCAGGTAAGTTCAGGAGACAGCCAATCAGAAACCTCCTGGGCTGGAGCACCAAAAGCTGCAGTTCCCCTAATGTCCACTAGAGGCTCCAGCAGTGACCAGTCCCTATAGAGTCCCACGTTAAAATGTCCAACATGTTTAGAGCCTGATGCAGAGACTGTTTTGGTCTATTGATAATTTCCCCTTGATAACAGCTGTTATGACACCAGCAGGTGAGTGCAGCCTCATGTCAGACATCAGATCTCCTGCAGTGTTACTATTGCTGGAGTTCATGCAGGGGATTAATGCAGTACTATTTTAAATAGTTCAGTGTCTTTCACATTTTGAAGTGAATTGTGTTTTCTGTTTTCATATCAGTAGATATAAACACTAACAGAGATGATCAGATTTTAATTGCAAAAAAGTGAAATAAATACAGATGGATGGAAGTTGCTGATTATTGATGCGCCAACTAAAAGTTTCTTCACCATTAAGCTGATTCCTAATGATGGATGTGTGTCTTTGTTTTGACCCTGTTTAATGCTGAATAAGGTCTTATGTAAATCTGCAAAAGCATGAGTAGCATTGATACTATTTACTATATTATTTAGATTAATTTGCAGTTTTGATTTACTGCTAATAAATCAGTGTGGGATCTGCTTACCTGGTTGAGTCAGTGACTCATGTTGGGTTTAAGTACAACCCTAATCCTGCATGTCTGTTCTCTAGTTTGTTCCCACTTTCCTTTCTACTTTATTCTGTCTTGTCAGATAAAGGCTAAACAAATGCCAGGAAATTAAATCAGGTAAATTTCCAAAGTTTTTCGTGGTGCTAAAAACAGAAAGTACTTTTAATTACACACTAACAAAAACATTTCTAAGAGTCCTGAGTGCATCATCTTTAAAATCCAAAACCAGAATTTAAGTACATACATTGTTATTCATACAAACGGGGAACACCAGGAGGCGCTGCTGCTCTCCAGGCGCCCTGATTGTCTCTGACTTTAAACTGTGACGCTGCCAGTGTGCAGGAAAACTTCAGTGAAACTTTTTCTGGTAATGGTTGAAATCTCCTGTGACCTCTGTACGGTGGCCACGTGGTGTAAAACACAACAACTAAAAGAACAATTTGACTTTATAGAACATCTGTAAACAGATGTTTGTAGGTGAGACAGATGCGGGAGCCTGGGCACAAATGTTTGATGGGTCATCTTAATTTTAGAGGCTTATACCTGTCTTGAATTATTAGTGTTTCACAGATGGCTGTAGACACTCACTGCTGGACCTCTGTCCTGATCTCCTCTGTACTTACTGACAACGATTTGAATGACAAATTTTTAATTTGCAGTCATAAATCTATCAGACTTGTAGCTGCTGATTTTCAGTCTGGTTCATGTCTGACACACCTCGGCCTTTTCTCCCTGTTTCCAGCCCTTAACAATGTCTTCTTGACAGCCACCATTCTGACACCATTTCTGATCAGAGTTCAGTGAAAAGCAAACGATGAGCTGAAGGTCCGATGCAGCTCTCAGGTCCTGTGTCAGATCTTTGCTCATGTTTTTCCAATTCCATAACTTTCAGATACTGTTGTGTGCCCACCGTACTACTAAATTAGACAGAGCACCCTGAATCAAATCAGGACATAAAGCATTGTCTTTCTCTTGCTTATTGGACACTGCGGACCTGACAACTTGCCCATACGTCATCACGTTCAGACGTAACCTCATATCAGCACATAACAGATACTGTTTGTCCACTCCAGTTTTTTTTAGGCCTCATACTTCTTCTGCCTTCCACTTGTCCAGTTCCCTTAACATTTTTAATGACACACTGCACAGCATGCCAAGATGGACTTAGGCTAAAAGCCTTTTAGGAATCACCTTCTTGATGCAAAAATGCTTTTTTATGGCTGTCTAACTGTGTTATCTTTAGCACTTTTATTATAAATTCAAGTAAGGAAATGAAAAACATGTTGCTACAGAGTGATAGCAACATCAGGAAAAAGAAACAAGAGAAGCAAACCCAGAAATACCAAGGGCTGAGAGGAGGGTGAAGGCAGCAGTGGTCCCTGTTGGAGCACTCGGCGCAGTGAACCTCAGGCTGGGCGAGTGGCTCCAGCAGATCCCAGGAACAACATCGGAGATCTCTGTCCAGAAGAGCGCAGTCCTAGGAACAGCTAAGATACTGCGCAGGACCCTCAAGCTCCCAGGCCTCTGGTAGAGGACCTGAGCGTGAAGGATGAAGACTGCCTGTAGTGGGGAAGGCGGGAATTTATTTATTTTTGTAAATAAATAAATTTTTGTAAATATATACGCACACACAGTGTAAGCAAGTTTTTCCACTTCTGTTGCAGTGACTGAGCAGTTTCTGTTTGTTCAGCACAAACACAAATGTTTATTCTGAAAGCCACAACGCTGCTGGTGTCCATAAAAAGACTCAAATGGCTAACAGTCAGTGTTGCGTGGTGTGAGACTGAGTGACGAGTGCACTCTGGGCAGCTTTTGAGCTTCTGCAGGAACAGGTGAGAACTAGCTCATTATTACTGTCTGCTTTTTTTTTTTGCTTGCCGGTTGGGAACCAGAAACTACTTCTATTTAGAAATGGTGCATTAAATTGTATCACTTAACAATGTCAGTTATCAATACTGTAGTTCTTGACATCATAAATACTCTCTAAGTCTGTAAGGCCTTGGCACAGCTCACATTACAAATGAATAACGGCTTAAATATAGGCTAAAAATGTTATCTCTGCGCCCTAAACAAATGTTACTCAGCACTGTCAGGAGCTCAGGGCCTTGCATTCCTGTAAAGGTTAAGCATCAGATCTGAGCAGACATAATTCAGTAAACAATCCACAAGGTTTATTGACCCCGATGTTGTTGATGTGGCAGGTGTTGGTCCAAAGGGGTCAAAGCTGAAGGATTTGAAGTTGAATTTGCAGGCTGGTTCACAGAGTAGTGTTCTGAAGTGACACAAAAACCCAGAGGAGACAGGACACAAGCATTAATGAGCCTGAACAATACGATGATGGCACTGCCAAAGAAATCTATCAAAGAGCAGGTGGACGAGCTGGCGTTTAAATGCTGAGGGTGAGTGATGAGTAGGGAGGGAATTGATAAAATGTAAGAATTTAGCAGAAAGACATTACATTAATGAAGATTAATGACACTTTTTAAAAAATAGATAATTATGGATAAAAATGCTTCTTTCAGCAACTTTTGAGTAAAAAGATCTGATGTCTTCTACTTTTCAAAGATTGCAGGGATGCTTAGGGGGATCACTGATGCAGAAAATATTCAAATATTCAAATAAGACAGCACGGTGGCACGGTGGTTAGCACTTTTGCCTCACAGCAAGAAGCTGCCGACCCCACCTTCAGGCCGGGGTCTTTCTGTGGGGAGTTTGCATGTTCTCCCCGGGGACTCCAGCTTCCTCCCACAGTCCAAAGACATGCAGTTAGTGGGGATAGGTTAACTAGGTCACTCCCATGTGAGTGTGAAATGTTGTCTATGTCTATGTGTTAGCCCTGTGACAGACTGGTGACCTTTCCAGGGTGTACCCCGCCTCTCGCCCCAAGACAGCTGGGATAGGCTCCAGCCTTTGACCTGTGAAAAGGATAAGCGGATGGATGGATAAAATGATGGATAAAATTTGACTGATTCTGGTTCTACTATTTTTAAGAAATTACGTTTTCTTAAATTACGTTAAACTAAACTCTGAGGTTAACAGGCTATTTATTACAAAGATGCTAACATGGTGTGGTATTGAGTCAGTGAGGGACAGGAGGTCACTGAAAAAACTGCTCTCCATTATGGACAATCCATCACACTCACTCCATGACACTGTACACAGACAGCGAAGCTCCTTTTCTAAAAGACTCATTCAGCTTCACTGTCAGAAAGAACGTTACAGGAAATCATTCCTGCCATCTGCACTTACACTGTATAACAGCTCATCTCTGGCCAAGAGATGAGCTGTCAACATCTGCAATACCTCTCTCTGTGCTCCATACAGAGAGAAACCGGTCACCTTATTATTATTTAACCGGTCACTTTATTATTATTTATTATTATTATTATTATTATTATTGTTGTTACCATTATTATTATTATTATTATATGTAGTTATAGTAGTAGTATTTAGTATTATTTTGTTTGCTATGTGTGTCCTTTTTACCATCTGCTGCTGTGATACAAGAATTTCCCTTAGGGAATCAATAAAGTATCTTCTAATCTAATCTATTCCTGTAAGTCCTCTGGTAAAATATGGTGGTGGTAGTGTGATGGTCTGGGGCTGTGTTGCTGAATCAGGACCTGGAAGACTTGCTGTGGTAAATGAACCACGAATCCTGCTGTCTACCAAAACACCCTGAAAGATAATATTTCCGACCTCAAGCTGCAGCACACTTGGGTTCTGCAACAGGACAATGATCCAAAACAAACCATCAAGTCCAACTCTGAACAGCTCAAGAAAACCAAAATGAAGACTTTGGAGTGGCCTAGTCAGAGTCCTGAGTCCGATTAAGATGTTGTGGCGTGACCTTAAAAAGCTGGTTTATGCTTGAAAATACTTCAATATGGCTGAAATACAACAATTCTGCAAAGATGAGTGGGCCAAAATTCCTTCACAGCTGTAAAACACTCACCACTAGTTCTCGCAAACGCTTGATTGCAGTTGTTGCTAAGGGTGGCCCAGCCAGTTATTAGGTTTAGGGGGCAATTACAAAGAAATAGTAATTTTCACAAAGGGCCATGTAGGTTTGGATTTTTTTCCCCTTAATCATATACACCTTCATTAGAAGCTTCATTTTAATGTGTTATCTTTGTATAATATTTGAATTTGTTTTCTGTGTCACGGAGGGGGGAGCAAGCGGAGCAGCACTCAGGGCACAGAGACTGAACACGGTGTTAGCTATACTGTTTATTCCAGAGTAGGAAGGGGGG
>VOQK01043596.1:0-12186 GCA_015052645.1 Benitochromis conjunctus
CTTTGGACAACTGTCAAGTCAGCAGTCTTCCCCATGATTGTGTAGCCTACAGAACTAGACTGAGAGACCATCTAAAGGCCTTTGCAGGTGTTTGGAGTTAATTAGCTGATTAGAGTGTGGCACCGGGTGTCTTCAACATTGAACCTTTTCACAGTATTCCAATATTCTGAGATACTGAATTTGGGGTTTTCATTAGTTGTCAGTTATAATCATCAAAATGAAAAGAAATAAACACTTGAAATATATCAGTCTGTGTGGAATGAATGTATACATTATACACGTTTCACTTTTTGAATGGAATTAGTGAAATAAATCAACTTTATGATGATATTCTAATTTTTTGACCAGCACCTGTATACTGCCTGCTTTAACTCCCCCATGATATTTCAGTAGGATTCGAATCTGAGCTTTCGACAGGCTATTCCACAACCTTTCATGTAATTTTCCTAGGTGAATTTGTATTGTTTTTCATTAGGAGCCATATGCAGTCAAAAATGTTTCAACTTTCAAAAGATGGACTCCCAGTATTTTCAGGCACTGTTTACAAAGGTTCAGAATTCTTTAATATCCTGTAACTATTTAGATAACAGCATAACAACACTGAAAGCACAAGTATGGCAGAGTCTTAGCGAATAACATCTGCAGCATCGTGCTTTAACCAAACTGCGGTTAGCTTATCTCTTGACTTTTGTTTCCTCTGATGCCAAAAATATCTCCACTCCAGAAGTTGATTGAGATGCTTGAGTTTGCAGCATCATTAATAAGAAGCATCTTCCACAACTTGTTCAGTCAGCAATGAAAGGTGAATTTATTAAAGATAAAGTTTAAAGAAAGAGGCTAATTGAATCGAACATTAACGTGAGTAGCCAGAAGTTACTTTGAGTTAGCTTGTTTTCCTGTTGCAGCTGATCTTTTCGTTTTAAAGGTAAAAATCCAGCATCGAAGTCAGTCAGCCAAGTCCTCCTCTAGTTTACTAAAGTCTTACTAAATGAAAACTACACAGTGGCCAAATCTTTCAGTGAACAAGCGAGTAAGTGTAGCTTGTGAAGGATTCTCCTCGCTGCAGTCGTAGCTGTGGTGATAATGGTGAGAGTGAACTTTGAAACAATAAATAAGCAGTTCTGTTCAGTCAGAGGTTTAGAAATGCCAACACAATCTACGGCGGAGAATCGCTCTGCGTTTCAGATCAAATACGCTTCACCTTTTTCACTAACCTCACGATGGATGAATAACCCCTCCGACCATCACGTTCTCTAGTCTCCAAAACACAGACTTACATTAAACTAAAGCAGCAGTTCTTTAGTGCTGGCTTCTAAAACTATCGTCATTCAGACCAAACTAAGCCAAAAACAGGCAACAAAATAGCTTTGGTGTTGCCATTTCTCACCTATTAGCAATTTAAGCTAGAACTTTCATAACAGAAGAAAATGTTAAATGCAAAAAGAAGAAATCATCACCTCATAAACAGAATGTGCTGTGGCTGAAAAAGATACCCAAACCTCCATTTAGTGGTTAAAAATGTGCTAATTTAAACATACGGCTTACGTTATGTGTTTCACTGTTAAGAGTGTTTCTGCCGATGGAAGAGTTAATATTAATATCAAGTGAAATAACAGTTATTTGGTTGAGCAACCAATCTCAGAAGCAGCTGCCAAATCATTTACAAAAAGAGTGTACTCTTAAGGCTTCTCTAATTTTACACCCTTACCCGACGTGGTAATGCTAGAGAAGAATGGGCATGTTAGTCGCCATCAATTCAAAGCTTTCTTAGGTCCATGTCAGCTGTATCAGTGGATCTCGATGAATGCGACTATCTCTCACTACATAATTGCAGCGGGATTACTATTTTATCATTCCCTTTCAAGCGGAAGGCCTTCCAATTGTGGATAGTAAAATAAATCATTATCCAAAATTGCTGTGAAATAACAGACGTGCTGCAGGAGTGAGAGATTGCCCTGGCTGAGTTTCTCTCAAGCACACAGACACACACAAAATGGACTGTGATGGAGGTACACAGTGAGTTAAATGAGGGGAAATAATAAGGAAAGAGGAGGTTATCAGGCTCTGAGCCTGGTTCATTCAGCCTGCCAGACTGCAAGTCATCACATATGCAGACTTTACTCGAGCGTCAGGGCTTTCTCTCCCTCTCGTTCTGTTAATAGACTCTATTAGGACTTGGCTTGTAGGGAAATAGGAGTGAAATCAGAGGTCAGTGACCCTCTTTTATGTGCCTTGGCTTGAGAGGACCACAACAGCAGTCGCCACCGCTGTGCCATAATCGCCATCATCACCAGCCCCATTATCATCATCACTGATGGCGTCTGCCTCACTAACATTGTCGTTCCCTTTTCAATCCTCAATGTCACTGTTGTCGTCAAAAGTACCTCTGTGCTTTTCTTACTCTGCCATCCTAATGCGCCCTAATATTAATCCTCCTTCTTGGATCCCCTCCTTAAATAATGCACATTTCCTTAAACGAATCCCCCATAGTAAATTAGATTCTGCACTTAATTACCATCTTGCAATTAGCAAAAAGAAATGAGAGCGGATCTAAGAACATTGCCCACAACAAAATGTACCAGATTAGATTTTTTTGTTTTTTTTCCCTCCCTCTCTGTTTTGTTTTGTATTTAAGCCTCAGAAATATGAAGAGCTGAAGCTCTTTCCCGCTTTTAACACAGATTAATTTCCGTCTAAAGCTATCGGTTCTTTTGAAAATTGAGATGCAATCCTCAGAGAGAGCCCAGCTCGCCCCGAAAGAAGCAACAGCCTCCCAAGAAATCTGACAGAGATGCAGTGTAGCAGCTAGCAGGAGGTTGCTGGAAAACCTCCGCCTGCTGATGTAACTAAGTGCGACCTTGTGGCAGAACTCGGGGTGAACCAGCGAACACGTCTGAGTCTTATGCAAAATAGCAGGGGTAACTTCATTAGTACAAGTTTTCAGTGGGTGGATTAGTGTCTGACTAATAAAAATTATTTACAGAAGTCGCTGGTAGGATTAACCCGGACTGATTTAAATTGTATTTTGCTTCTTTAAGTGAATTTATATCAGCAATATGATTAATAAACACTAACTGCAGTTAGGTATGCAGATTTACCTGCTAGCCAGCATGGATTAGCTGTAGGTATGGTGGCCCTGAGAGGTCAAACTCACTGCAACCTGTGAGGGTGCTGCAAAGCATCTCCCTCACTAAGGTGAAGCACACTCTCGCAATGTCCGACAGGAAGTTTTGATTTTGTTATGCTTTGGTTTTGAAGTCCACTAACCACTAACTACTGCAGTAACTACCCACTAACTGTCCACTAACTTCCTGAAGGCCTGATTCATGGAGCGCACACATGATTACGGCCTAATGATGTTCACCTGAGAGGAGTTCCACAATTATCCACTGTTAGTGGGGTAAACAATCAGATGAGAGTTGAGGGTGGGAGTGGGCTGACTTTTCAGTTTGATTTGATTTAGTTAGTTTGTATATTATTTAGCCGGGGTGTGTTTGTGGTCAGATATATGTGAGGTGTGTTAAAAAAAACTGCAGTATTTCACTGTATATGTTTGTTGGTAGCTGGGCTGTGTCAGGGGAAATCTTTTCAATTATATTGATGGTGGTATGACCGGCGCCTATTTAAGGAGGGGTTTTTGGGGGGGGGCTGGGCTGCTCATCTTTAGATGCGTAGCTGGTGAGAGTGTTAAACCTCTGTATTTGTAAAAGAAATAATAATCAGAGCTCTGAAATATGACTGGAGGCTTGTGTGGTTGTTGTTTCCTATCAGGTCTCATTCACATTACCTTGTGACCGCTGCACTATGGAACAATTTGCTCATGACCTGTAAGTCTGCCCAAACTTTTCTAATATGAACATGATCCAAAAACACATGGAAAAAGTAATGCTGAGATTGTAATGTAGGAGGACTGACATTGGGCCACACGGGCATGTTGCCATTCCATCACACAGTTGACAGACAAGAAAAAATAGAGCTTTTTAATATTTAATTATTATTTGATTTTTGTAGTTTATGGAGAAGCTTTTGCTATAGTTCACAAAAATCACCATTTTGAACTGAACATATTAGTGTGGAAAGAATCAGCATTCACTTTATCATTTGATTTTTCTCCCCTACCACAACGTACCATTTTGTACAGGCATTCTGGTATTTCATTAGATCAGTATAACAGAGGTAAAAGACTGAAACTTAGCATATGTTTATTTGTATGTGTGTCCTCTTTGTTACCAGAGAAAGCAATCTAAATGGAGATGGTTCCTTCCCCCCTTTTACAGACTTAGAACAAAAGATCTGACTACTAAATGAATGCAATCACAATTTCCTCCTGCCCTCCCTCTCCCCTCCTCCCTCCTTTCTCTTACACTTCCTCCTCCTTTGTATTATTTTCTCTCTCTTTGTATGTCTGCTGTACATATTTAGATGTATGACTCTGCAGAGATCTATACTCATATGAATACAAGCTAGAGAGAAATATGAGCTACTTTAAAGTTTTTCTTCAAGTACAAGGAAGGCATTTCATTGGGGAACTTGCACCAAGTACAGGTGTGTTTGTGTGTGTATGCATGCATGCGTGTGTGAGCGTGAAGAGGTTGGGTATACAGAATGCTCTCGTAAGAGAGTAGCAAATACCAAGAAAAAAAAGAAGAGCTGTTCCTTTCATGACACCAGTACAAGAAGCACTACGTGTTCTTCTTTAATCTGTTGCAACCACCAAATGTCTTCCTGTGCTGTATGTGAAGGACTTTCAGCTGAACACAATCGAACTCCAAATGCAAGTGCATAATCAGACGTACACACAGGGACAGATGATTTTGTCATGTCCCTGTCTGCTGCTATTGCAAATGGAAGAACTGGCTATTTATTCATTCTGACCTCTATAGTATGTGTGGTTGAGTCCGTCACCTTTTATTTTTCACTCCATTCATCTTTTTCAGGCCCTGGAGCACATCACTAAAAGAAGTCCTAAGATTATGCCTCCATGTTGGGAAGAATCACACAGGGCAGCAGTCAAATGCAGGTTGGTTACTCCTGTCTGTGTCCAGAGCTGACATGGAAATACTGAAAATGGAAGCAGCATGCACGATTAAAGTGTGTGAGACCGTTTCTCACATGCTCTTATGGAAACATCAAGTTATTTAAACTTTTTGTTTTACCAGACACTGGCAAGATTGCAACGCATGGACTGAGGGCCTGAGAATTCATGCTGGTAAAAGGTAAAGAAACGAAAGCATTTATGCACGCAACATACCACTGATGTTTTTTTGCGCAACATTTTCCCACAATTTAACATAATCACAAAAAAGGAAAAGAAAGCATAAAAGAAAAAGTGCATTGTTATGTGGTTCCATTGCTTTAAATAATGCTATTCATAATCTGATATTCAGTAACCACTTATAGCAAATGGTGCAAAGCAACATAATTGCTTTTTAATAATAATAATAGTAATAATACGTATTGGCAGGGATCAACAGAAACAATTCTAATTGTATTTGGCAATACAAACATGTCTGTCCTTCAGGGTCTGGCTACTTCCCACAATTCAAAAATATGAACATTATGTTAAATGGCAACCCGGGTAATTCTGCCAGTCGGGTGCCCTTTGGGTCATAACTTCCTTGAAAAAAGTGACCTATAATAATTGGATGTCTGTAATTGTATGTCTAACTTATTCTGCTGGTGGATTACTTAAATATATCAGGAAATACAAGTTTCCACCTCAGGCATGAAATCACAGTCATTACTGGGGGTTTATATCTCACTAAAATCAACCCAGTTACAGATAATTTCAATCTCATGTAATTGTGATTTGAAAAGACACTTAAGTAAAATTTTACCACTATACTGGAAAAGCAGCAGAAGGTGCCAATGGTTACACTTTCTCAACAGCACCTGTCTGTTGCTTACTCTCCTGGTTCCTATGGTACTCATTAAGGGTACAGCTGCATAGAGTCCTCTGAAAACATTCCTTTACAAATGACTACATCAAATATCTTCATCACTTAAGTCGCTTTGTTTTCTTTTCCGCTGCCTCGGTGTCTATTTCACCATTACTAACATAATTTTCCCTTCTCTCTGCATTTCCATTCAGTCTTGCTCTGTAACATCTTTGTCCCCGTGCTGCTGATTTTGCCACTAGTCAGAAAATATAGAACATAAAATAGCGGTAAAAATTTTCAGACATTTTACATTCGAGTTCACAACAGACGGATTTATTAAAATGTCTCAAATAATCAACCACATTACAATGATTCAACCCCACTGCAATAAGAAAAATGTGCCACAAGGTTGAAAGTGTCAGTGGTGACGTTTTAGGTTAATAGTAACTTCATATTTAGCTATCTCGGTGTCTAAACTACACTAAATTTAAGTCATTATAAAATTGTAATATTTTCAGAACTATGGTTTGCAGTCTCACTTATTCATACAACTGAGTTAAAGTGTTGAGCCTAGCAAGTTCAATTTGTTTTTTTTTTTCTTTGCTTTATTTAATTTCACCTCATAAAGATTTTTTTTTTTTTTAAATTAGTTTGAGTCTTGCACATCTCATGAGAGTTAGAGGTTAAGCGTCAATATGGTCTTAAGTCTTTTAAGGGCTTATGTGATTGTCTATTTACAGTTGTGTAAAAAATGCAATAGGTGTTAAACTGTTTCTGTAAGAATGCATCCATAGATGAGCTTGTTTGTTTGTTTTTTTCATCCATTTGTCCTGTTATCATTTGTCAACCAAAGCCAATCAAAATACCAGATGTTGTCTCAATATTTAAGATTCAATTCAACTGTAGCCTCGAGGTGCCTTATATATTAATGTAAAGCCCCTCCAATAATACATGAGGACACGAGACAAAGATGCTTTGCAGTCTCACAAAAAGTACGACATCTGTGATCCAGTCACAAATTGATGCAAGTTACTAGGCTGAAGAAAGACACTGAAGAAGACACTTAGATACGATTCCCAGATTTAGAGGTGGCCTGGGCCACGTACACGTGGAAGTACTAACGTGCAATTGTATGCCTCTTCCAACCACTGAAACTATAGTTTGCATCCATGTTGGTCCAGAGTTATAATATAAATATAGGTGTCAACAATTTAGTCTCTAAGCTAATGTGACACGTAACTCGATTTGTCTCTTTTGTTCTCGAGCTATGCCAGGTTTAAACTTGTGTGCTTGGATCCTCCTCAGCCCTTTGATAACTAAGTACAATAGCAGTTTGCAGAAAACAATCATTCATTGTGACAAAGTGGTTTCAAACTAAAATAATCTTATGTATATAGACATTGATGCCATATGGACTTGAACAGCCATAATCAGTTTAGTATTACTAAACATTAAATAACATTCATGACCTGACGGTTTACTAATGTCTGAACTTGTCTTTACTCAAACCTTATTTCCTCTCGCGCAGCCTTTGTTTTCTGTCTGCCTGACACAGGTGTAGCGATACATTTGAGTAAGTCATTGGCATTCAGCAGGCTGGTGGAGCTGACGAGGTTTATTAAAGGGATCTGGATCCTAATGCAGTCTCCCTTCATTAACCTCAATAATACCTCAGACAGGTTATCTGGTAGACACACAAACACACACATGCAAATGACAGCAGAATGAGGGATGTGCAAAGGCAAGGTATGGAAGAGAGACGAAAGCAATGCTGACATAAACAAATAGTGAATTTAGAGGAAGCAAACACTGAAGCACTGGAGGTAAATTGTCTTTTAGTCAGACTGAAGCGAAACCTTCTAGAAAGAAAACAGTTAAGCATGAATGCAGCCTTTGTATGTTGATGGGCAGCTTGTGGTGCTCCACACCTAATTGTACTGATATTTACTGCAGTCACAAGTACCTTATGATATTTTTGTCATTTTCTCCAGTTTGTCCTGTGCCTACCAGTTTGATTACACAGTGGTTAGTTTGTGTAATCCCAGGTTTAGAAGCATTGACCTGGGATATCTAGATCTGGGTAGTCTCATTGTCAAGTCACCCCTCATGGTTGCTTGATCAGGACTCCTTCACATGATGTTTTAACAAGATATCCCCTTTTAGCATCATTTTCTTTCTCATTCCACTGGGTTAGTTCATACTTGCACTATTGTAATTCATTATTATCAGGTTGCACTAAAAGCTTCCTGAAAAGCCCTCAGTTATTTCAGAATGATTGAGCAAGAGTACTAACTGGGACTACAAAGAGAGATGGTCTCTCTCCCTGTTAAATTGAGAAATGAATGTAAAATCCTTCTTCTGAGATACAAGGTCTTAAACAATCAGACCCCATCGTATGTTAAACTCATAGTACCCTATTATCCTGACAGAGCGTTTCAGTCCCAGACTGCAGACTGAGTTTCAAAAGTAGAATGGGAGGCAGAGCCTTCAGCTCTCAATTTTGGATTTGGGAGACTGACACCCTCTTTACTTTTAAGTTTAAGCTTAAAACTTTCTATTTGATAAAATTTATAATTGGGGCTGGATCAGGTGATCCTGAATCGTCTCTGAGGTGTGCAGCAATGGGCTTAGGCTGTTGGGGGATTCCCATAATGCACTCAGCATTTCTTCTTCACTCATCCCCTTTCACTGATTGTTTTTTTTAATGCATATATTAAGAAGGACTGCTTTTTAGAAGTCTGCAAGGAAACATGGACATGTTGATGAGAGAGATGAGAAAGCTGACATACGTCTCTTTGATTGATGCCGAAAAACCAGTTCATGCATTTATTACTTCTAGGCTAGACTATTGTAATTTATTACAATTATTATTATCAGGATGTCCTAAAAACTCCCTGAAAAGCCTTCAGTTAATCCAAAATGCTGAGTGTAGAAAGAGAGAGCATATTTCTCCTATATTGGCTTCCCTTCATTGGCTCCCTGTTAAATCCAGAATTGAATCCAAAATCCTGCTCCTCACATACAAGGTCGTGAATAATCAGGCCCCATCTAATGACCTTGTAGTACCATATCACCCCATTAGAGCACTTGGCTCTCACACTGCTGGCTTACTTGTTGTTCCTAGAGTATTTAAAAGTAGAATGGGAGGCAGAGCCTTCAGTTTTCAGGCCCCTCGTCTATGGAACCAGCTTCCAGTTTGGATTCAGGAGACAGACACTATCTCTACTTTAAGATTAGGCTTCAAACTTTCCTTTTTCACAAGGCTGGATCAGTTGACCCAGAGTCCTCCCTTAGTTACGCGGCAATAGGTTGATGGCTGCTGGGGGATTCCCATGATGCGTGTTTCTTCTTCAGTAACCTTTCTCACTCAATATGTGTTTATACACCTCTCTGCATTTAATCATTACTTATTATCAATCTCTCGCCAAAGAGCTTTCTCATAGGAGGTCATGATTGTTGGGGTTTTCTTTTCTTTGTATTATTTTAGGGTCTTTACCTTGCGATATAAAGTGCCTTGAGGCATCTGTTGTTGTGATTTGGCGCTGTAAAAAAAAAAGTACAATACATTATCTGCATGAATCCAATTTCAGTGTATAACATGCACTGCAGAAGCTCATAATATTTCTCTCTTCGTTCCTGGTCAAACATACAGGAGGCTGCGTCTTGTTAACTTCATTAGCCAAGTTAAGTCTTTTTTTTCTTTCTGATCATACTGACACATAAATATGCTCACACTGTACAACATGCTGACAAATGAGGTCTGACACTTACTGGGTCAGCTTCTCAGGCTGTCAGCAGATACAAATACACACCTGCCCACTATCATTCATAACACACATTAATACATACAACGGCAAAACATCAAACATATAATTCCCATCCTTTGCTGACACACACACACACATCCACCGTGTCTGCGTCCCTATGTCTCATCTTGTTAGCTTTGTTATCCGGGCTAATTGACAGTTCATTACCAGGTTGTTCTCTTCACACCGAGAGCCACTGGCAGCTCCAAGCTTTTTTTTAGTGGAGCTACAGGCTGCATTTTCAAGCAGCATATTTTAATTCTAGTTGGATGTTTTGCTAAAAGTCATGGTGCTACTTGAGACCCTTACCCAGACCTTTTTCTTGCAATTTTCATCCATCTGGGGAAGCTAAAAAGAAAAAAACGAAAAGACAATTCTGATAATCGCCATCATTATGGCTCACAATAATGGAAAGTGAATGGGTACAATCAGGTTTTTAGCTGCGTGGTCTAGTCTGTGCTGTTAAGACTGCCAGGCAAGAGTTTGGAAGGGTAGAAAATATCATCAGATCAAGTTTCATTTTCTAATTATGTTACATTAACACAACATTGTGCTCTGAATAACAACTTCCTTACAGTTCTTTCTAACTTTTTGTTTGGAGCCTTAGTAGATAGGTCATGTAATAGAATCTGAGATAACGAACAACTGAGCTTAGAGAAAACTCTACAGAAGGTTTTGACCCCTGACCTTCACAAACAGAGCATATGTTTAATGTAATTTTTGACTATTTGAAGTGTTGTTTTAATTTGCAGTGACACTCTCCATCTGTTTTTAATGCGCGCGCGCGCACACACACACACACACACACACACACACACACACACACACACACAGCTTCAGATATATTTGTAAGTATACCACATTTGCCATTTTCCCTGAATTAATTATGGAAACTTTACTTGGTAAATGAAACTGACACATGGATATTGGGATCATATCCATCTCTCCATCAGTCTGTGCCTAAAAGGTTCCCTTCCTTGACCCTCGCCTGACCCTGCTCTTTTTGTCTTTCATTCCTACAACAGGTCACACCTGTCCTACAGTGTATATGTACCAGCCACTCCACCTCCATTTGCCATCAGCATTGCTTTGTTGCCATGGTGTTTCTTGGTCCAGTTAACCTGCCTGCTTTCCTCCCTCCCTTCAATATTCATGTTCATTCCTCTGCCCCGACCGACGTCGTCTTGTCCTATAAGCCTCTGTTGTAGTCTCTACTGAAGTCCTAAAAATGTAACCTGGTCGACACATAATTGTTGGTTTTGGTCAGTTTGAGATCCTGTGACCTCTCCATTTTTAAGTGAACTACAAAAACTAGAAAGCTTGAAATTTAAATAGAAAATTTTGCATCTGTTTTTCTCTAAAACCCAATGATCACATGGTTGAAAACTCACCTGCATAGGTGCCATAATGATGAATCCTTGTTAATCACTTACAAAGAGAATGTCACTAATAAAAAGACTTCATTTATTACAAATTCCAAAGTGACAACGTGTGGCCAGCTTTTCTCTTTTTTTTTGTTAGTATTATTTGTATTTAACTACTCTTTGAGATGTAATTTGTCTTAAAGGTTCAAAAGTAAAACCAAACTCAATACTAATGTCTGAGAGCATGAAGCTCTGAAATAATTTCAGTCTGAAACCACTGAAGCCCCGCAATGTCTGCAATGAAAATTAATGTAGTCTTTTCTTCTTCTTTTTTTTTAGCATGTGTGCTTCAGTGCATTTTGGATCAATTCCTAATGAAATTTCCATACTCAAAGGCCTTCTGGGTAAATTCAGTCATTCATTCTCTTTGTAAGAGTATTTCCTCCCCCATATTTTTGTATCGATATTTCATATTTTACGCTTTTGATTTTTTCAGCTCATTTCTCTTCCCCATTACCTTTTATACCTTCCTATTATATATAAAAACTGAATATATTTACATATATAAAGTGGCATGGTGGTTAACAGCAAGGTATTCAGTTTGAATCTAACATCTGGCCATGTTTCCCCATGTTTGTGTGGGTTCTCCCCAGGTACTCCAGCTCCCTCCCACAGCCCATAGACATGCAGTTAGTGGGGTTAGGTTAATGGACAATTTAAAAAATTGCCCAAATTCCCCATAGGTGCAAATGTGAGTGCAAGCGGTTGTCTGTCCTTCAGTGTTAGGCCTGCGTCAGACTGGCCACCTGTCCAGGGTGTACCCGCCTCTCCCCCTATTGTAGCAGCTAAAGGCTTCAGATATTAAAATAAAAAGCCTTGCTTTTAACCAAGTCATCTTTCATAATTAGAGGCAGAATTTGGGTGTGTAAAGTAAATCACACTTTGGCCAAAAAGATGTCACATTAAAATATGATATTGAAATGGTTTAGTGCTATAATGTCAAATAATTTGGAAGCTAAAGTTACTGGTATCCAGTCAGACTAGACATGCTTGCAATGACTGATCTATTACAGCAGCAGAATACAGTCAGTTTGGTTTGTAGGCTCTGGGCTCCTCACTCCCTTCAAATATGAGAAA
>VOQK01043596.1:17555-29660 GCA_015052645.1 Benitochromis conjunctus
GATTTAAACCTTTTAAAAAAAAAAAAAAAAAATGTAATTTTTTTTATATACAATACATATTATAATTTAAACATTTAATATTGGAAATGCCACCAACTGATTCATGTCCTAGTTTACACGTGTTATGTGGGCAAGTGCATTCCCAGTCTACACCACCATTACACAGGGTGCCACAATTTATTCATTTATTTATTACTTTTCTAGCAATGTTTGCAGCTTTCCTGTGATTGTTTTTTTTTTTTAGTGTCCGATCAAATGTAGTTCCTCGAAACAAATTTGAGATGCTACCATGTGATGAAGAAATTATGAAAAAAAATATGTGAAAGAGGTTGCTCATTTTCTCAAAATCTTTCATAATCGGTAGGAATGTCACTCTTGTTGATTACAGTCGAATGAATGTTCAAAAAGGCCCCTGTAACAGATGCTGGGAGATGCATACACCTTCTACTGTTATGTTATTTTTCTCATATGTAAGAATCTTTTTCTGGATTTATTGTTTGTTGCAATCTTGATTTTTGCTTTCATTCCCGTGCTACGTTTGCTAATAGTTTGACTTGGCCCCACTTTTCTCCATTTAGTATTTTCAGCATCTCTCTTGTTTCTGCCCCGTCTTCTGTAACTTTAAACTTTCCATCTTTCCACCGCCACCCGTCTCTCCTCTCTCAGTAACTCCCCACTAACTTTTTCGATCATTTTTTTGCAAAAATGCCTGTTGCGAGATTCTCAATATGCCAAAAGGAGCCAATTCAAAAAAATCAAAACGTTTTCACTCAGATAACATTGCAGTCAGGTCTTTGACTTGTTTGTGTGCCCAAATAACCTCTTATGTAGGGAATAAGACAGCAGCCGTAAGTGTGCGCTGGGCCTCTGCTACCTCTGACTCACCCTCAAGCTGCTGTTGATAGAAAGTTTTCTTGTTTTCATTTGTGATTCACAAGTCCCCTGAAAGTCAATTGTATTCATAGAACAAACTCTGTTTGTCACAAAGTGATTCAGAGACAGAGAAACAGATAAGTCCGGCATTAATAAAAGAAGTGATAGAATAGCTACATCACAAGCTCAGGGAAAGGACTTGCTTTTAATTCTTTTTATACTTTAATTGCATTGCTTTAGGCAATTTCCTGAAAATCTGCCTTTTTACATTATTTATACAGAGAATGTTGCAGAACTACAGATTCTTTAGAAAAAACCCCAGAAAAAAAGACTTCTTAAAAAAGATATATTACATATGATTTTTTATTAATGAATATACTTATTAGCTTACCTATTAGCATTTTTAGCACACGTAATTGCTCTACAGCAAATGCCATTGCTCTGGGAGAGATTAAATCCTGCAGTGGATCCATTTTTAGCCATGTCATATTCAATCATGAAAAATGGACCACTGAATTACAGATTAGTTCCCTTATAAACCACTTCAAATATATTCCTGATAATGTCTGTCCGTACAAGCAACCAAACGATTTACAGATTGGTAAACTAATTGATTTTTCACATCAAATCCAATGTGGATGGCCTCAGGCTACCAGTAATAACTTCAATCTGACACCATCATTATTTTTAACTTGATCCAGTGTGTCTCTTTTACTTCGGAGAAAATTATGTACGAGTTATGAAACAACACATGCTTCAAACAATGTTCATCTTCTGGATAATCTGCGACTGAGGAAGAATAACAACATTTGTCATTGTTCAAACACTTCTGCTTACAGCTGATGAATAGCTCCTGTGGCTCTGTTTTTTTTTTAACAGTCAGCAGCAAACATTAAAGTAAGAATGCTACTAGCAGTAAATATAGTTTTCCTTTCATTATGATTCTGATCTTTCCCTCAGAACGCTCATGTAGTATTTCAAAATACTAAGTAAGCAGTTTTGTACTTAAGTTTTATAGACCTGTTGAATTTCAGTTCACGCACCAGCTCACTTATAAAATAGGTTTAGTTTTAGGTTGTGCATAGACTTGTTCCATTAGTTGCAGTGGGTTTTGTTTCTTTGTTTGTTTGTTAAAAAAAAATAAATTGTAAAAACCTAAATATTTCTGGTTAAACAAAAAAATATATTTCCATAAATTTTTGTGACATCATCAGAGATCTATTAGACTATTGAAATAATTTTTGCCTTTCCTTGGCCAAACTCAAAGTTTGTTTATAGTTTTAGTTTATAGTTTTTTCCAAAAAGAACTTGGCAGGATGAACCTGCACCACCACATGTGTGGTTTGTTGAGATGTGGAGGTATTTGGCCATTATACAAAGCACAATATTTGTTGGAAGCCAAACATAGTATATCAGCACAAGCTGATATGGTGATGAAGGGGGGAGGATTTAGGTTTGCAGCCACAGGACCTGGGCACATTGAGTCAACAATCACCTTTCTGTATACCAAATTTTTCCAGAGTTAAATGTGATGGCATCTGTCCGACACCTAAAGCTCGGACAAAATTAGACCATTTAACAGAATGATGATCCCAAGCACATATTTAGGGTATTGCTGCTGAAGATGGCTCTATAAGCTCTACGTGATTACCTAGTTTTTCCACTGTTTTGGTATTTTACAAGTCTCAGAAAACTGAGACTCTAATATGACATGTTGTTTTCCTCATTTAAAGACCTCATAAGGACAATTTAAGAAATTATATCTTCTGTCCTGATATGGAAACCTCCTCATTAACAGAGGGTGTGCTTTCTTTTTACCATGACTTTATATTAAATAAATCAGTAAATTAATAAATAAATAGAACTATATGGAAAAAAAAAATGCTGCCACAGCCCAATATACATTAATATGTGACCAGCCATTAAGTGTTTTTATTAATGAATGCTCAAATCATCTGGAACTCTTGCTTTAGGATTGCCATGACAACACAATAACTAAGATAAGCAATATCATAGCTACCCTTTGTGACCTCTGCCATTGTGGGAAGGAAGGGGGGAGAAGATTGATGCTGACAGAGCATATGAGAAAGAGAGCTGGTGACGCTGGTGGAGTGGTGTGGTAAAAACACTGAAAAAAGATGCCAGAATAGAGACGAGAAGGAGATCAAGGGAAGAAAAGTGTAATGAAGATGTTGGCCACAGGAGTGGAAGAGGAAAAGGGTGATGAATATACATCTAGATAATACTGTAATGACCTCCCTGGGGAAATTAAAAATTATGGTACAATCATTTATATGTTACATTTGTGTCACTGCTGCAAGAGCATGTCATCAACTAACCCAGTGTCATTAAAGCACACTGGCTCCCTTTACACCAGCCATTAACATGTGCATTATATTTGCATTATGTCCAAATGAATTGTAGCTGGACCTTTCTTCAACTTTGCCTCCTTTAAAATATGTTTATATTTTGCTTATTTTGTTATATTGCTTTTTCATAATATGTTCAAGTCTAAATACATTTTTCTTCAGACTTTGTATGATTGCACAACTCTGTAGTCTGATGCAGCATCTTTAGTACTGCATTGGTTACTAGCAGAGAGTCCAGGCTCTGTAACCATGTGATGTACAACCCCAGTCCCAAAAAAGTTGGGAAGCTGTGAAATGTGAATATAAATAAAATAATCTGCAAATCCATATTTTATTCACAATAGAGCAGAGAAAATGTATCAAATGTTTTAACTGAGAAAATGTACCATTTTAAGAAGAAACACTATTAGCTTATATTGAATTTGATGACAGCAAGTCTCAAAAGTTGGCCATGTTCATCAATGTGTGTAGCATCACCTCTATAAGCAGGTGAACTGAGGAGAGCGGTTACTGGGACAGGAAAGTTTTTGTCTGATATAGGATTCTAGCTGCATAATGGCACTGAGGGGTCTTTGTAGTATTTTTGATTTCATGATGCTCCAAATGTTTTCAGGTGGTGAAGAGTCTGGACTGCAGGCAGCCAGCTGAGCACTCAGACTTCTCTACTGCAAAGCCACGCTGTTGTTTTAGATGCTTAAACACGCAAAAAGATTTCTGGGAGGGAACATATGTTGGTTTAAAACTTTGAGGTACCTATTAATGTTTATGGTGCCTTTCAAGGTCTGCAAGCTGCCGGTTCCATAGGTGCTAATGACCCCCATTACATCTGAGATAACAAGCTAGATGGTCCCTCTGATCTTTAGCCAGGAGGACGTGGTGTTCAGGTTTTCCATAAGAATTTAAAAGTTCAGTTCATCTTTTGCCTTAGTCCATTTTAAATGAGCTTTGGTTCAGTAACTTTGGTAGAATTTCTGGATCACGTTTCCATATGGCTTATTCCTCACAAGATTGAGCTTTAACCTGCATTTGTGGTTGGCCCAGCAAACTTTGTTCACAGACAGTGATTTCTAGAATTGTTCCGTACATGTATTTTCATGGCACAGGTATGCCTGTTTTTAATGCAGTGCCTCTGGCAGCCCAGAAATCATGGGCATTAATTCTTAGTCTGGTCCCTTGTGCAACGAGACTTTTCATGGATTCTTGGACCCTTTGATGATATTGGATGTGTCCAAACTCAGGGTCCGCATCTTTGGAGGCCAGATTTTTAGACAGATTACGTCACAGCGACATGATGAAAGCTGTTCAAATTGGAAGACTCCTCCAAATGCAGTCGACAAATGCGTCCTTCATTTCCCCAGATTTGAAGGATGGGTCGGGTGTGTATTCGTGGCCCAACCTATCCCAGAATTCATAGCGCGGCCCAGCCAATTCCAGTTTTCAACAATGGCGGCAGCTACTTAGTGTTAATATTACTCTTATTACTCTTTCTGGGTCACAAAATCAACTTTTAAGATATTTTCAGGCAAGAATGCAGCTGTGTATATTTCAAATATCTGCTCAATTTATCAAGACATCACATATTTTCAAAAGTTCTCTGATGTTTATGGAGATGTCTGTTACCCACCAGCTCCATAGCTGACCGGGAGGTCAAGGTCACTAGAGCCGGTGTGAACACCACACTCCTGGCACATCGTTTTCAAACCCCCCGCGGTCTTTCACTACTCAGGTTAAACATGATATATAAGTCACTTAGATAACTTAAAAATGTTATTGTTTGGCTTTTTTCAGTGTTTTATTTGTTCCTGAGTAAATCGGTTTGGCTGAGATTAAAGTTATAGTTTTCACCCAGCTGAATAAACTTCACCGAGACAGCTGGTGACGCAAATCTGAAGGCTAGACCGTCCCATTTCACAGCCTCGCACTTCTCGGTCTTTGAGGGCCGTGTCCTCCGAAGGATGCGGCCCCTGAATTTGGACACACTCATTATGTACTGTAGATGATGTCATATTCTTTGCAGTTTGGCATTGAAGATTATTCTGAAATTGTTCCACAGTTGGTAGACACAGGATTTGCAGATTGGCGAACATATTCTCAATTTTACCTCTGAGAAAGTTGAGAATATGGGAGACTGACTAACTTCGCATAGTGGGCAGTTATTTAACCTTTCATTGCTCCAAGTGGCTGAATGTCACTGATTAAATATTCAAAAACTCACTGCGTCTTATTCTGGCCAACCAGGTCAGTGTAAAAAAAACCCAAAAAAAAACAAAAAACATGAATATCTCTTGTTTAGTGTATTTTATACTTTTATTTAAAAGTAAATAACAATCTTTCACTGCTGAAGGTTTGGGATTCGTTTGTTTTGACCAGGTTTTCTGATTTCTAGAAATGGCAGTAAGCTTCACATGTAGTAAAAAGACAAAATTACTGCCTGCATTTTATAAACTGTGTTGATTATTCTTAAATTAACTAGAAGCCAAGTTTCTTTCTTATTGTATCTGTAAGTTCTGGCACAACATCTGACACTTTACCTCAACTGACAGTTAATTATTTATGAAATCATGAAGGAATCTGCATTGCCCGTGCACGCTAATCCGTGTGTCCTTGAAGGCATCGCTGTAAAATATGAGACACAAACAAAATCTTGAACATAGATGTATTTTCTGAGGTTGAGTTACAGTTTGGTCTTTTATCTCTAACTCACTATATTATAATGTGGTACATGAATGTTAACACAGGTAGGAGGAAGTAGGAGTTACAGCTGTGGCAGTATATCATATTATCATACTATCACAAGGAAAACTGAGACAGTAACTGCAGTCACTCACATCTGACTGCTTCCTGTTATCACCATCAAGCATTTTCATATGATTTGAAAATAGCTTTGGGAACGATCACTGGAACAACGTTATCTTATACAAACATTAAGAGCGCTGTTAAAACAGCATGGCTGCAAATCGGGAATTTTCTAAGCGAGCCTCTTTTTATTGTATGTAAGAAGGTGACTGAAGTGTGCTTTTTCTGTCTGCCATCTTTTGTCTGACTCTTTTTGTCTGACCCAAATCACTTAAGTTTAAGCAACTTAAGGGGTTTGGGCATCCAGTACATATATTTCATTAGCCTTGATACTGAACTCATGATACTGAGCCAAGTTCATTACCCATCAGTCCTTTCTGCCTTCCCAGATGGTTATCGGACATCAGCACAAATCTTTGCAAAAGTATCCTTAACCTTGACGGTCTCCTTACCGTGAACAGGTAATGGATACACAGGCAGGTGAATGCACTGCAAGTCAGTTCATATTGGTTTCACACACGCACAGGAAAACACACGCCTCAGAGTCTGTTAATGTGGCAGACAAAGGAGATGCCAATCGATTGCTGGCAAGGCCAGACATAAGAAAAGCACCAGTCAGGAAATAATTCCCCCCACACACCCTGGTCGGCTGCTCACAGGGTGAGCTAAACGCTGATCGAGGCGTGAATACCTTGTGATTAGGAAGCCCTGATGACATAGGAAATGTTCAGAGACATTCTGCTGGCAGTTAGCAGCTCGTAGGCCAGGAGGTTCATTTATCACAGACTCTTACCAGGGTCTCTGTCAGTATTCTCAGGGCCTGCAATAAAACTTGATGTTATGGAGCCAAGTGTGATGTGCCAGATTGGCACAGCATAGGTTTTTAAGTCTGCCAACACAGATACGGACACAGACACTGGAGCAAAAGCACTGGCTGCAATGTTTGTTCTGTTCTCCAGCTGTGAGCTGGAGAGAGAAACCCAGCAGGTAGTAAAGTCTCAATCTCTGTGGGGCGAGCATCAGACTTTTAATATAAGGATTTCACCTATTTATTTCATTTTTAACATATAGTTGAAATTTGAGAGGAGTTGTAGGAAGTGGATCAGTCGAATCTTCTGTCCCTCAGGAGGAAGGTAAGCAAAAGGAAAATGTCTTTACAGAATTAATTACACAAAATTGCTGTTTTGTATTCACAGTATTTTATAATTGCACATGCTTGTCACCCTTTGCTGTATCTTTTCAAAAGAAACTGAGTGTGATTCTGATGGTATGCTTTGACTAGTATGTCATATGTTGGAATTACATTTTTTTTATGACAGCAAAGTGTATAAATTGGGAACATATTGACAATGCTGTCAAAACAGAACAGAATAAAAAAATATCTCATGATTTGAATAGTCTAAAAATAGAACGACAGCTTAACTATTTTTGGTTCTTGAAAACCTAATGTTCACGTTTTTGTCTTGTACAGTACTTTAACACGTTTCTAGATGATCTATACCCATTGTTCATATCGTGTTCTTTGAACTATACACAATCCTCTCCGTTACACACCTGTCAGAGTTGCGGAGACTGAATAGCACTTAACTTTGACATCTTCGTCTGTCTTGTTACATCCCTGAGCACTGTCTTTCTCTCACTTCACTGCACCTTCAACAGAAAGAGCAGCTTCATCATTACAAAATTGCTACGCTAAATGTTCCGCCTCAGAAATATGAGCAAAGCACACCTATAAAGTCTTAACTTTGTTATATTTAATATGTTAGTGTCAAAAGAAATCCATTCAATACGTATATCCAAAATTTTGTCGCATAAAGAAAAAAATCTCTGAGCCAGAGCACTTTTTTTCATTGCATAAGGACAAAATACTGCATTATGAAAAATAGAGGATGAAGTAAATCTTTTAAATGAGTCAAGCGCTTAGTAAACTTAAATAATGCCATAGAAGTTAATGAGCTCCTTAAAATGACAATAAACCTAGAGCTCAAAACATATTTTACTGACTGCCCTCCAACCCATCACAGAAGTACTGAGCACTAACATACACAAAAAAAACCAAGGCAAAATACACACACACACACGCACACACAAACCCCCCCACACACACACAAACCCACACACATACATATTTTGGGCTAGTGACCAAACTCATACTTACTCATATAGGAATTATTGTAGTTTAGTCACATTTTTGTCTTAGAACAAAAGTTTAAAAAGCAAAGAATGAATTCTGTGTTATAGCTGATGCAGAATGCTACAGTGAGAGTACAAACTGGGACTAGAAAGAGAGACAGCATTCCTCCGATATTAGCTTCCCTTCATTGGCTTCATTTTAAATTCAGAATTTTATTTAAAATCTTTCTCTTTGAATAATCAGGCCCTGTCATAGCTTAAAAATAGCACCTTATTATCTTGACAGAGGAAGTAAAGTTAAATTTTATTTATATAGCATCTTTCGAGACAAAGTACCTCAACATTAACAAAGAAAAAAAGAGTTGGTAGTTGTTTCTTGTAAGACCACAAATTTCAAGCTTAGAAGGAGAGAGTTTCAGAGTCAGGGGTCCACTGTGGAAAAACCTCTCTCCTTTAGTTTTCAGCCTCGTTTGATGTACATCAAGTAGGCCCTGAACACAAGACCTCAGGGATCTGCTGGGGGATGTATGGCTGTAAAAGTTCACTGACATAAACTGGTGCTAGTCCATGAAGAGCTCTAAAAGTCAGAACCAGAATCTTGAACTACACTGTGAATTCAATGGGGAGCCAGTGCAGCTGGATCAGCAATGGTGTGACACGAGAGTACTTTAACGACGTTTTTACTTAGACAAATTTCAGTAATTCAAACGTGATGAAATAAATGCATGAATAAAAATCTAATTTGTGGGATTTAACTTTGCAATATTTCTTAAGTGATAAAAGCACAGATGAGGCAGAGACTTGACATGAGCTTCTAAAGTGAGGGCAGAGTCAAAAGTTACCCCAAGGTTCCTGATAGATGATTTAGCAAATGTTGCAAGGGGACCAAGACCTTTTATTACCTCAGGCACAAATCTGTCACAATCAAGGACTTCTGTCTTTTCCTTCATGAAACTGGAGAAAGTTATCAGTCATCCAACTTTTAATTAATTCTAAGCACATATTCAGGAAGTGCAGTTTAGAAACATCTCGATGCTTAAAAGAGAGAACTGAATGTCATCTGCATAGCAGTGATAGCAAATGCCCTTAAGGGTGCTCTAAATGTGCTGACGATGGCGTGGATATAATAGAAACAATAAGGACAGCATTACAGAACCTTGTAGGACATCGTAGGTTAGAGAAGAGGACAAGAAACAACCACAGAAAAGCATAGTTCAGGCAGATATGATGCAAACCACTCCAAAGCAGATCCAGATACATCCACCAAGTAATTCAGCCTATTAACCTTTTCACACACAGTGGTCACTACAGTGGACAGCTATCCAAAGGCTGTTTTCTTGTATTTGTGTCAGTGTTGATGGTATACTTGTACATAAACCACTACATTGGACACTAATATGTCACTCCACATCCTGCCACCCACTGGTCGTTTAATGTTACTATAGATGTATGACCTGTGTCATTGTAATTATTGTTATTTAACCCTGTCATGCATGAATTATGACAACCTCAATCAGGGTTTCTTTCTTAAGTATTTTTATAGAAAATAATCCTGATTGAGGTTGTCATAATTCATGCATGAATAATAATAATGGTCAACATCATTAAAGAAGGTCCAACATCATGAAAACAGAACATTCTCCTTCATCTTCAGCCAAAGTGAAATTTGTCAAGCACATTGTATTTTATCTGAGAGCACTGCTCCCAGACTGCAGGCTTACTGTACTTGTGGCTCTTAGTTTTCAATAGAACTAGCTTCCAGTTTAGATTTGAGAGACAGACACCAGGCTTAGGCTGCTCGGGGGCTTCCCATGATACACTGAGCATTTCTTGGTCACTGTTCTCGTTTCAATCCCAGTATGTTTATACGCCACCGCCACATTTAATCATTAGTAATTATTAAACTGTGGCTCTCTTTTCCACAGTGTATTCTTTGTCCCATCTCTCTCTCATCTTGTGATCCTGGGGTTTCTTTCAAATATCGTAGTGATTGTTTGTGTGAGTTGGTGCTATATAAATAAAATGGAATTGAATTTAATAGTCGAGAAAATGTAAAGGTCTGTTGTGATTTTAGCCACAGAGAAACGATTCAGGCTTACATCAATGATTCATACTTGCACGTAGCTAATTCTGAATCACCCCTTAACCTAAAATGCATGTCTTTGGTTTGGGACATTTCTTTTTCAAAACTGACGTGAATAAATTAAATACTTTCAGATCAAAGAAAAACACATTGCACAGTCAAAAAAAATATATTGCAGTCAAATATCAGTTGTAAAAATTTTTTTTTTTTTTTTCCAGGAAACTCTAAGGAGAAAAACAAACTGTCCTCTTGCATTATAAAACTATCAACTTTGATGAACAGGTTGTCTTCTCGCTGAAATTTGAAAGTGTTTGTTTTCCTGCAACTGCAGCCTCATTTTGCTGCTTGAGATCTTACGTTCTTTATTATGCACATTAAGTATCTTGGATGACGTTGCCTTGATGTATTGATCTTCTGATGGTGTGGTCACTTTTTGTCTGGCTGATCGGGCGATAGAACCAATGCAGTTTCCACAAAGTGTTTTAAAGTGCTTAGTAAGAAATGTTCTGCTGAAACCATAAACAACATTAATATTTTGAACACTTTTCTCAACAGTTGTACACGGACTGAATTTCCCTGAACAATCCTCTAATGCATCGTCTTAGAGTTAATTTAATGGAATTTGATTGCTTACTGAAAAAAAAAATCCAAAATTTAGAAAAGTTATTGATTTAATCAGTATTCTGTGTAACAGCATGTGCTACTGTTACAAAATGTAAATAAAAAAACTGTAAAATAAATATGTGGATTAACTAATATTTGCAGAGTTGCTGTTTGCAGCCTATTAAGCATCCAAATATTACTTTGCCCATTTCCTTGTGTTTGAGGCTGCTGTATTGCAGACAAAAAGGCTTCTGGCAGGAGTTTAGCAAGAGCACTGACACACTAAACTAAGCTAGCCATTAAAAACAAGTGAGAAGTCACAGATGTTTCTGAATCACTGTAAAATAGGTGAAAGGATGCACACTCATCCTATGCAGATCCAGTTGGGATAAAAGCATCCATTAAATGTCTGAGACTCTGAGAGTGGAGACACTCAATTAGTCAGTTTGAGAAAAAAGAAACAAAAGATGTGTATTGCTATAATTCTGAACTAGCCTGGATGATGTTTACATGTACATGCAGATACTGAAGTTTGTGTCTTACAACACCATTTCACTAATGTGGCCAGTCTTTCCTTTTATTGTTAAAACATAAAGCTACTTAATGACACAGCAGGAATTGGGGTTTGTACTCTGCTATAATAAAATCTAGGGTGTGCTACAATACTAGCCTACAGTACATTTGACTTTAGATGTACAGGTTAAAGGTGACATAAAACACTTTTAATAAGGGCCATTTTATATAGCTTCCTCATCACTAAAGAGGGAAGCTGACTCTTGTTGGCTTGTGTAATTCTCTCTTAACAGCCACTCAGGGAATGGACAATGGCATCTTCATCAGTGTTTATCATGTAACACTCTAATATTAAATATAATATTCATTATTCTTTAGAAACTCCACAGATATGAAAAAAATGGATATCCATTCTCTTCAGACAGAAATGCAGATGTGTGCTTAGGGTAATGAAAACTCTTAGTCCCATTGCCATTTTTGGTAAATCAACAATCAGGAGCATTGGGGTAACTACTGATTCAACTTTAGAGGTTCATTTTAAATCTCTGGTTAACACATTATGATTTTAATACATTGCTATGATGAGTCCAATTATATTATTATACTTTTATATCTGTTGTATCACACTATGAATTGAAGACTGTTCATTGAAACTGTTCATTTTTATCATGTTTGGTTACTGTGAATCTCTGTTCATGTGTCTCAACAAAACCTCCTGGGGACATCTGCAGATTG
>VOQK01043597.1:0-11692 GCA_015052645.1 Benitochromis conjunctus
TTATAAACAGTACATTTGCATAATGACTGAAATTAGCACCACTGAAGGAACAACGGACTGGGAGGTCAGTTCCTTGATCATTAATATGCAAATTCTCACAACCATTGATCTACAACCACTGATCAAGGCCCACTGATCAAAGGCCATTGTTCCTTCAGTGGTGCTAGTTTCAGTCATTATGCAAATGACTGTTTATAAGGTTGGGGAAACCTGCAGTCAGCTGAGACTGAAGAAGTCACTTGGATGAGTGACGAAACATTTCTCCCACTAAAAACACTACGTTCAGATGAACAGAATCAGCTCTTTGGGAAAGTAGCCTAAACATGCTACAAAATAACATGAAACTACAAGAACACAAAACACTGGGTCAAATGATCCAGGACCGTGACAAAGCTAATATAGGAGAAACAATAGGAAAGATAGCTCTACTATTTCTACAGTTTAGAAATAGCCCTTTTTAACTGGCTATTAGTTGTCCTTCTGTATAGTCAAGCCGGGGATGATTCTCTCTCCAATTAGCTCAGTGCTCCCTTTGCATGGATTTATGGATAAACCTATTATGAGCAACTTGCTCCAGACTCTCACACTAGAGGTGTGAACTTCTAAATACAACAAGAGAAGCATTAAACATCACTATTCAGTTAAATGGTTTGGATGCCCTTAATGGAAGTCCCTACATTGTATTAACCTTTACTATTTTAACACCGTTGTGTCATTTAACAATGAAATTTAAAGATAACCACTGTAGGCCCTATTACCAGGCCACTCATCTTACCCAGCAATTAAAAAGCAACACAATGTCCGCACAACTGTTGAGAAATGGTAAATCATGACAAGGAGGTTTTTATTCCCTCTATGCAGTAAATGAACAGAAAATATATGCATTCTGTCTGTTATTGTATAAGATACGGTTTATATTTCAGTCGAGATCCTGAAGATGGGAGACAAAAGTTCAACCATGTGTGTCTTTAAGTGTTTTATTGTTGGCTGTCTGTCAACATGAAGATAGCTTTCACATACAGGTATAGAAACTTATGAGATCATCCTTCATTAGACCTTAGGGCTCAGTTGTCCAGACATGGATTGAGCCTTTATCTTGACTAAAGCCAGTTTTATACCGGAGACCTAGCTTTGATCAATGATTTGTTTATTTTTTTAGTATAGGAGTAGTCTTAATCTATGTCTTGCAAACAGGCTGAAGGGGTACATGCTGTATTACACTATTTGCAGCAGATGCTGCTTGCATTGCACAGTGACATTTATAGTATTCTCAGCTTATATCTTTGGCATGGGATCTTCACCAAAACATCAACTGTTTATTCATTTGTAACTGTACAGTCATCAAAACATTAAATGGTGCCATTTGTTTCCATCACACAGTGAAATTTATAGTATTCTCAAATTCAACCCAGGGAACAAACTGTACTGCATCACCTCTTCATTTGACAACACTCTGAGTGTGTCTGGAAACAGAAGAGGCAAATTGGTGGTTTAAAGCAAAACGTTTTCCATTCATGTTTGGTATAGATGTCACGGCGGGGTACATCGATGTGTTGTGAACAGGACCCAGAAGCAGATACGGAGAGAGGAGTTGCAGGTAAAACACAAAGCGAGCCTTTATTTGGCTGGAAGTCAGAAGTAAACATGAAACTGTGAACAACTGTGAACAACTATGAACACAATGTGAAACTCTGGCGAACACTATGGAGACTGTGGTAAGTATAACAGATGACCTGATAATGAACAAAGGAAGACAGAGAGCTTAAATACACACAGGAGGTGATCAGGGGAAGTGGGAACACATGAGGGAACAGCTGACTGAAATGAACATAATGATGGGAAAGTGAAACTAAATACAATGAACAAAGAACACAAGACTCTTTCAAAATACAACCAGAAAACATGGAAACGTAGACATGATAACACCAGCTTGACAGCCCTAAAATACTAACAAAAGAGAGTCAAAGATACCAAATAAACTCAAAACGCTGGGTCAGAGACCCAGCTCGTGACAATACACCTCAGCTGTTCAACAGCTATGGGCCTCTGCTGTATGTCTGTCATTTCAAAAAGCACTGCCTCTTCATTTAACAACACTGCAAGTGTTTGGTATCTAAAGAGCCTCAAAAAATCAAAATGTTTTTCTCATTCATGCTCGATGTAGGACTCTAGTTGCTTAACAGTTAGTGGCCTCTTTTGTTATACTTCCTGTTTCAAAATGCACCACAATTACATCTTCAGTAAACACCGAGTAAGTGTTTAGAAACTGAAGAGATCAATTGCTGTAGTTTAAAAAAGCAAAATGTTTTCCCCTTTTGACAGTTAGGTGTCTCCGTTATTGTATTTTTTGCCCCATAATGCACCATAATGTACTGGATGACAGGTCGGGATTGCAGGCAGGCGCGTGCAGCACCTAGAGCCATACTTCAGTAATATGTTCAGATTGTGCTTTAGCGTTATCTTGTTGAAATAAGAACTGTCTTCTTTTAAACAAGAATAGATTGTAACATGCATTGCTGCAAAATCTCTATGTACTGGTCTGTATCAATGGTGCCTCTAAACATGTGAAAATCCCCTATGTCTAAAATATGTCTTACACTGCAGCTGATTTTTGTCATTTTAAGATTATTATACTGTAATACCAACTGTAAGACAGTGAATTTTTTTTACAGTAACTTGCTGTCAGTAATTTATTAACAAAGGATTATGGGAAATATGGGCTGATTGCTGTGATTCCATTTTAAAGCCTGTGTGGGAAAAACTGATAGCAGAGGAGATTTCTTTTAAAACAATTCAGCTAAAGTGGGAGCAAATGGATACGGGGAATACAATTGCAGCATGATCATTTTTGCTGTAAAAGTTTGTAAAGCTTTTTACTGTAAATTACTGGCATTCAACTACTAGTAAGCTACTGTAAATTTTACAGCAATTCGTTTACAGTGTACTTATGTTTGTACATAAGCACCTCATTGCTATATTGCATTTTGAAGTACTTCATGCAACCATGACAAGCTATATGGTCTATCCACTCTTTGTAATTGCTGAGCTGTAGCACACATTTGTGGATGCCGACAGCAACTGTGAGTCTGACAATGGTTTTTGAAAGTGTTCAAGTCATGATTTGCTACAATATTGTAAAAGTGTTACCAGTTAGAGGCCTTCTTTGTCATAGCTTCTTTGAATCTCTAAATTAAATTACATCCCGATATGCCCAAATTCTTTTGTGATTTCTGTAGATTCTCGGAACCTTTTGATGATATTATGTACTATAGACAATAAGATCTTAAAAGGCTTCATAATTTTACGTTGAGGTACATTATTGCAAATTTATTCCATAATTTGCAGATGCAGTTTTTTTGCATATTGGTGAACTTCTGCCCATCTTTACGTCTGAGAAACTCTGCCTGCCAATCATCTTACCGACCTACTGCCGAGTTAAGTTAGATAAGCAATGTTCCTCCAGCTATTTCCTTTAGCAGCACTTACTTTTCCAACCCTTTTTTGCTCCGTCCCACCTTGTTTGAGATATGTTGCTCCTGTCACATTCATAATAACTGTCATGAAATAGTAAAATGTAAAATGTTCTCTATGTTCTCTTGTTAATAAAATATGGGTTTATGAGATTTGCAAATGATTGCATTTTGTTTTTGTTTACATTTTACACAGCGACACAACACTTTGGAATTTAAGTTAAATATTTGACACAGCATTCAAAGTTTGATGTTTCACTTATTTATTTTGTGAAAGTGTTAAAATATGAAACTCTGAAAACCTGAACATTTGTCCTGATTCAATGGCTTACTCAGTGTAAACATAGTTGACTTAAGTTTTTAATGGTAACAGGCCTAACAGTTATCAGCATGTTCCAAATATCATGTGAAGCTTCGGTTATCATAAATTGAGACTGTCCTTTTTCAGTTTGCACAATTCATCCTTGGGGGGGTTTATGAATCAACTAAATTTGGTGACAGTCTATTTAATATTTTTCCAATATTGATATCTAATTCATAAGACTGACAAACCAGCCATAATTGCAATCCTGAGAATCACACCTCATCTGTGACTAAAATTATCTGTAGTGAATGAACACTAAAATTTATCTTCCATGGACTAACTGATTAATCACTTCTCAATGGATCCCAAACCTCCATCAGATAGGCTACATTAGGGCTTTTTAATCAGTCTGTTGAGCAACTGCAACCAAATTAAACAGTACAACTGTAGTGATGATTTAAAAATTCTCAGGAACACCTTGTCAGAGGGAACATTTATATTTCTGTAATACCTACAAAATAACAGCACCATAAAGCGTAAAATTGGTATGTTGCAATACTTTTATAAAATGTGGAATCCTACGCACATCAGCAAATTGCAAAAATGCATATACATCATGTATCACAAATGTATTGCATGTATTTAGTCTGCCTTAAAATACTACTTACAGCATATGTGTAAAATATATGCAGGAGAGTAATGCCAATTGTGTCTGTTCAACTAGATATAAATGCCTCAATGGATTGCTACCAAATCAGCAAATACACGTTTTGAGGGATTGGGCTTTGTGTCAGTTATTGCCAAGTACGCATCCAGGGTGCCATCAAATCCAATCCCCACGCTGATGATGTTTAAACAAATCAGCGACATCCGTCATCGCCGATGAGAGCGCGAGCAGTGAGTCAATACCCTCATTAGCTGTTAGAACACATGCTCATGTAGATAAGAAACGGTCCGGCTCTGACAGGCCAGATTATTCTCAAATGTCAAACTGTTTAAGCTAGCAGATTGGGAAGTCATCCTAAAAGTGTGTATGTCTCTTATGCATAAACTAGGACACTTGAAGAGTACAGTACAGACAAACTCCTGGGTACACATTTAGAGAAGATACTAAAAAAATACTAAACTCTTGAGGGGATCAAATGTTAAAACAAAGAACCTGTAAATGATTTATTGCTCATCATGACTCAGTAGTACCGGAGTAGACTCGTATTCTGCGCCAAAACTCCTTTGAGTTGTAACAAATGGATGCGAATGCTTCCACGGCGTGATTCACACAGCTAATTACCCCTGTCTAATAGAAAACCTCACTGCAAAAGGGAAATGAACACTGATATACACTGATGTCTGAAAGACACGAGACGTCAAAAGAACATAATGCAGTCGTTAAATACATTTTTGTTTGGACACCACTTGAGTTCGCATTAATAATCAATTGATTAACTGCCAGAACAGCTTTCAAATGGGCACTTGAGAAGTGTTTAGAATTTAGCTCAGGGGTTATTATTCAATCTATGATTCTTCCTACTGTATGCATTAAAAAAAAAGAAGGCTCTGGTGCATAAGAAAATAATTATACCCAGATCACTGTGGGCTTGCTCAGCAAATACACAGAGAATTTTGGATGCATTCGTTTAAATTACACCTACGTCTGCTTAAAATTCTGTGCACATTGAGTTATATCTTACATGTAGGAGGTCTTGCTGATTATTTGCAGACAACTCACTGGAGCAGAAAAGACTTGTGGGTATCAGTCTGTGGATATACATGTGTGGTATGAAGGCTTGTGTATGTTTTAGTCAGATTAGAGTCTGTTGGTTTGTCAAAACCAGCATATTAGTCAACGTTCACCCATTCCAACTCATATTAGACTGAATTCATGAATTCAGTGCAAAAATTAACTGTCCACAGATAAAGACAGCTGACTTTGATCTCCCTCTGACGGAGTGCTCAGCAGGTTAACTTTTTTTGCTCTTAGTAAAATATCTTGATAACTACTGGATCAATTTCCGTCAAACAATAGGCCTACTTTCCAGAGAATCGTGTTTCCTACAGAGATGGATGCACATTTGTGAGTGAAAATTTTGAACTACCGTAGCTGGATGAGCCGATATGAAATAAATGACCACAGAGATCTAAAAGGAATCCCATCAGCCTCTGAAGCACTTAATGCTTGCTACTAATCCCAAATGCTAAGATGCAGATAAATGCCCAAGTGCACTTATTACAGATGCAAATATGCTGCCTTATCCATTATCCATCCTTATCCATTTTTGGCTGTTAACACAGGTCTAATTCATTGCTTAAAAAGTGGTAATGGACACATTCATTAAATTAAAATTGAATTGATTCAAATTGATTGCAGGCTTTTGTACCAAAATCTCTCAGTTTCCATAGAAACAGTAAAACAATAAAACCTGACACAGTTGCTTTCATTAGTTCGTGATTTAACAAAAAGCCATGATGGGCAGCTGCTGAAGCTCAAACATCTCCATTCTGACATGCTTTACAATTCTGTTTTGAGTTTCGCTGAGCCGTGTAAAGTTGTAACCAGTTTCACATTCGGATAAACCAGTTCTGTAGTTTTATAACATAACATAACCCTCGACAAATAAAATGTGACTTTTATAAAAACCAAAGCATTACCTGTTAGATATCAAAAGACACATTTTCCTCCAATTACGTTGAATGTTATTACTTACTCTCTCACTAACCTCACATTCAGAACACTGAAAAACAATAAAACAAGTTTCATCCAGCCAGTCTCCAAACTGCTGTTTGAGAAACCATTTCTCGCCTGTTCCCTGCTACTGAGTTCACGAACAAACTGCACAACACTAATACTTCACACAGCTAAAACCCTGCTGCAGCAGTAGAAATGGAGCTCCCAAGCCTGATGACGTTATGTACATACATAGTTCTATAAATAGTATTAAGCAAATGTCAACATTCAAACACACTGAACCACGATGCTGAACATAATAAACACTGGTCGTCACTACTGTGTCTTGCTCGAAGCACTGTTGTGTTTAAGTCTGGTTTTTGTTAATGCGTTATGCAGGGCAACAGTAGACGGACCACCGCAACAGTTTCAATTGGCACCAATATCAATTTTAGCAAAAGAGATGCAGATGATTTTAATGCACAAATCAAAGACACGGCACATCTCACTGATAAAATATTGAAGGCATTCACAGCAAAGTTGTTTCTCGTGTGATTGTGTGAAATATTTTTTAATAAAGACATCTTTTGGAAGTATTGCGCTCTATTGCACTATGTTTTGCTCTAGTCTTGCTTTAGCATGCAGTTAGAAGCATCTCTTTTTACCATCATACATTAATTCTACGACATTATTTAACTTCTATATGAATCCAAATAGTAAAGCGCAGCAGGACTTGGAGAAACATGCAGTTGGTACACTATAACTTGCCTTGATGTAAATGCTGTGTGGCTGCTACTATTCTTGTGCATGTGGGTTTTCATGTGCAGAATGTTTAATTATTGATAATAATTTGAGACTTGATCAATATTTGATTGGATCCCGCTGATTAAACATCTTAAGGATATGCTAGTGTTGTGGGAGATTTTCAGAGATGTTCAAAGTTAACCCATCCGGGGGGGGTCTACATAATGCAAAGGAGGGTACTGCACACAATGGCTTTGATTTATTTTGAATGAGCGAGATGAGCCGCACGTGTGTGCGTCTTCGTGGAAACCAGCGTGTTTATGGAAGATTTCATATGTAAATGCTTGCTAATAAAAACACACCCACTCTCAGAGGTTTAAGCTTTGATTAAAGTATGTCAAGTTAAATGTATTCTGTCAAAACACCGAGCAGAGTACAGTTATGTTTGGACAGTGTGAGATACCAGATAGCAGCTGTGAACCTGGATGGACCTCACTGGGATGCTTTTTATACCCCATTGCTTCCCTCGTTATAACTTCCAAGCACTTAAAATAAAATAATAAATTACAAACAGCTAACAAATCACTTTTGACTCATCTTGTTTATCTGAATTCATGCTTACAATGAGCCTCCTGGTGCGAAAAACAGGAGCTACAGCCTTGTCTTTTTTTGTTTGTTTGTTTGTTTGTTTCCTCCCATTCATGTTCCAAAAATGCTGGCGATTAATTTCTCTACTGGTCCTTCATTGTTTATCTTTGTTCTCCACCTTGGTGTGCATCAGTGCGGCTGACAAGATTGTGTCGTGCGGTTATATCCTCATTAAATGTGGCTGGTGTCTGTGCAATGGTCCAAAGATAACTCGCTGCTCATGCATCATCTCTTAATGGCATTTCAATTTCCTTTCTCAGTTTACAAGAGAGCGCAATGCAAACATGCCGCGCTTTGGCAAAATAATATTCATGATGGGGTGTAAACAGACGCTGAATGGAAGTAAAATCGACTACTGCACCCTGACTGGAGCTTTTCGTTTATTCGCTGGATTGGATTTCAACTCGCTCTTCCATGGCTTAAATTAAATTTAGTTAAAAAAAAAAAAAAAAGTCCAGGCTTTTCTTTTTATGTAGTTCAAGACGGTTCTTTGTGAATATGAACAATTCCTAAAGCAGCCCCAATGACAGTAAATTAAAGTCAGATATTGCGTTCACTGTGAAAATGCCCTGGTTGTTTTTTTCCCCAGTAATATTGGCACGTTCTTTTTTTTTAACTGTTATATTACTCTTATTTTAAAAAGCTCTTGGGGGTAGGTTAGGGGTACGTTATTTCCATTTCCTGCAATGACATTAAATATTGAGGCCTTGGTCCAAGTTTCTGGACTTTTATTAGGGGTTCCCCCCACCCACCCAGACGTATGCTGGCTCAGTGTTAAACGATTACCACGACAATGTCTTGTGTCTGTTAGCTGTGTGTGCAGCTGTGCAGGTGTATTGAAGCTGCATCGTGGATTAAATGCTAACACATTTTGCATTATAGGAGGCTATTCATCACCATAAAGCACCAGCTGTGTTGGCCAGATTGCCTTGTTACTGCCGGTGTACACTGAAACTGAAAACATCACTTACACAAAACAAATGTATTCTTTTAAAGGCAGCACTATTACATCTACCTACAACTTCCTATTTTTATTGTTGTACTCTTGCTGGAGCCCCTCAGTTCATTCTCTGGCACAGTGCTCTGGAACAAGCTCCTTTCCTTTTACACAAACTTTCTTCTGATTGGCTGTCTGAACAACAAGTGGCTTCCTGTTTTCACGGCACAACATGATTGTACTAGTGATAGCTGCACTCAATGACATCATCCAGTGGCAAGCGTAGAAAAAAAATTGCTTCCAATGCAGCATTTAGGGCAGTTGGGAGACTGAGACTTTGGTTTACAGACTTTTACAGTAGAAGAACTAATTATTTGATCCCGTGCTTAATTTGCAAGCCTGGTAAATTTTGGTTGATATTGTGTCTTTCTCCATTAAAGTGAAAATACCAACAATTTCTGACAAATAATAATAAACTTAACAATAAACTTACAAATTCAGCAGGGGATCAAATAATTACTTCTTCTATTGTATATAACCTGACCTCATTGTTTCAAACTTTAACCATGATGAAAATAAATACTCACCACTATAACATTGTATATATGACATAAAATAAAGGAAGGTATATATTAGTAATACATTTTTGATTCAGTGTCTTTAAAAACCTACTTGTGGTATAGGTGCCATGAAAAATAGGATGGTTGTCTAACTGATATTTGCATTTGTTGACCTAATATAAGACTCTTGCATAAAAGTATTATATTTAAGTGCCTAACAAATCTTTATGAGACCCAGAGATTTTCATCTCTTCTCCAGTTTCACCTCTGAAGTGTCCAGTCTATAGATAATTCTCTCTCTGTTACTCAGTCATAGACCGAAAGTAAAAAAACATACAGTCACAAGCAATAGCACTGTGGCATGACAGTTGTGAAATTTTAACCAACAAATAGAAGTGCCAACTCAAACCATTAAGTAGGTCAAGTGACAGAGGAAAAATCTCTTCCAGAAAAAAATGATATATTTCACACTTAAAGCCATTCCAGCAGCTTTGTGTGTATTTTAAGACAGATCCCCACGATGAACTGTTTAACAAATTTGCTTGAGGGCCACCAAGGAGCTGTCTATGCTGCTTTGAACTGCTGGCAGGTAGTACATACTTCTGTCAATTAAACCTCAAACCCAGAATCCTAAGTATGTACTGAAAGTAGAGCCACAGCCGTTTGCCTTCCCTCTTGACTTTGTCCCCTGTCACATCTGCAGCAGTATGTGGTTTGACCAAGTAAATTATATTTGCACACTAAGCGACCTGATTTCTATAATGATGCACTTTGAAGTAAAGAAGGGCTTTTGGTACCCCTGTGTGTGTGTGTGTGTTTTCATAATGGCGGGAGGGAGAGATCTTATATTTTTTTGTGTTATGCACCATCTTTTCATTTTTATTCATTCCTCTTGAAGTAATAAAAACATATTGTGAAAATATGCATCACGCCAATAAAGCCTACCAGCTAAAGTTTTCACCAAACTCAAGCACATGCTTCAGTATTAATAAATGAATTGTGAATGGTGTGTACCATATAATAGTCGGATAATTGCATCAAATACTCAATAAGGCAGCAACAGCACAGACTGTGGCTGGTTCCCTTCATTGACTCCAGTCACCAAAGGTGAGACCTAAACTATCCATAGAGGCCAAAACTGTGTTTTGTAAAAGGATATAAATGTGCTGTTTAATGCCTCTAAAACCAATTATTTTAACAAGTAATTCTAATGGCAATGAATGGTTTTGGAACCAAGCAAATGGGTAATAAAGAAACTACCTTTTTTTGTTGTTGTAAATTTTTTTTGGCACTTCCCTGTTTTGTTTTGTTTTCTTTTTTTTTTTAGGTAATGTCATTAAATTAAATCAACACCATTGGTGGAGAAGTCCAGTTAACTGACTCTGATAGGTGAGGTTGAGCGCTTGCAGACAGCCAGGACAGCGGAGTGTTTGCTTTATATTTTAGAGGCTGCCAGTTCTGCATTTCACAGAATATAGTGAGAGTTAAGTTAGTGCCGTTAACTGAGGTGGCATGTTAATGACCGCGCTGCCAAAGCCAGCCTTTTTGTCCTATCCGTACACCGTAGTTCAAACCCGGTTGCTTAGTAACACCCCTAAACTAAAAGCCCTGACTGCTGGCTAGTAAAATTCTAGAAAGTATTTGCTATTTTCGATGGGTTGCTCTATAAGAAAGTAGTAGCTAAACGGGGCATGAAATAAAAAGAAGTAGATTGTTATTAGTTTAGTAACGCTTTGAAATGGACCTAGATATTCGCCAGTATCTAGCCAAAGCTAAAGAGAACAAAGGTTTGTCACGCAGTTAGATAAGTAAATGAAGAGTTGTGAAAATAAGCTTACTGTGTTTATTTCGTACATGCAGACTGTGGAGCTCTGCAGTCAGCCTACGATGTAATCAAGGGGGCAGCAGTAGTTGGAACCGGCGGACGAACTCCACGCATTGATCCGGAGTGGTGCGTCCTGTGCGCGGAAGCTGGGATACAGGTGAGAGAGGACGAGGAGACAACATTTCCCTAATATTAAACCATGGCGCACAACTTATGTGTGACTTTTGAAAGAAACAAACAAACAAACAAAAACTCTTTTCCTTTCTGGCTCCTCCGCCAAACAAAAAAAAGGCATTTTACTGAGCGTGAGTTATTGAGTTGAATCAAAATACAAGATACTACTATAGTACTGCTATATTGTCGTCTTCTATCCTTAAAGCATAGGTCCTTTACCATAGGCTTGTAGCTCGAGGGTCCTGTGCAGTATCTTTGCTGTTCCTAGGACTGTACTCTTCTGGACAGAGATCTCTGATGTCGCTCCTGGTATCTGTTGGAGCCACTCACCCAGTTTGGGGGGGGGGGGGGGGGGGGGGGGCCCCAGC
>VOQK01043597.1:19731-40719 GCA_015052645.1 Benitochromis conjunctus
ACAGCACCTGAGTTAAATATATGAGTGTCACAGCAAAGGGTCTGAATACTTAGGACCATGTGATATTTCAGTTTTTCTTATTTAATAAATCTGCAAAAATGTCAACAATTCTGTGTTTTTTCTGTTAATATGGGGTGCTGTGTGTACATTAATGAGGAAAAAATGAACTTAAAGGATTTTAGCACATGGCTGCAATATAGCAAAGAGTGAAAAATACTGAATACTTTCCGTACCCACTGTATTTTAGAATTTGCCACAAGCTTCTGTGTTAATTCAAATTGTTCCTTTTTTTAAGTTTAAAAATATTAGCCTTTTAAAATTACATGATTCTTTTTGAGGCACCCTACATTTCACTTATACAATCTAATTATTACCACGTTTTGTATGTTTTTTCTCCCGAGTGAATTATGTGCAATGACAGCATAATTAGTGACGCTGCACAGGGAGGATCTTCTGCCGTATAAAATCTGGTGATACAGATTTGTAGATGTTTTAGCCCATTCTCTGATTCCTGACCTCACGTGTGTTTTTGTCTTTCTAGAGTGTTGGCCAACGCATAGTAATGGAATGTGTCCAAGGTGAAATCAGCCTCCTGAAGAAAGAGGCGAAGATGAATGACTATTCCAAAGCCGGTGTAGAGGTGCTTGGCCATACGTTTGAATCATCACCCGTATGTTTTAGCCTCATTAAAGACTGAAAGCAGCAGATCCATTAGCAGATGCTTCATTTAATAATTTTTTACAATAAAATGGTTTGTTTATTGTCATTATATTCAGAGATCTGACTTGAATAGGTATCTCTGACTAACTAGAAGTCCATTTAGAAGTGTCATATCAGTAAGATATTCAGTCAAGATTTTGAATTATAATCATCCTAATATAAGTTCTGCAGGCTTTTTTTCCCTCTAATGAGAAAAATGATGTTGGAAAGTAAGATCATGTAATCTCATTATACACTACTGTGAAAACTGTCACATTTAAGAACTGGCACATACAACATATTCAGCCCACTTTAATCCAAATTTGCTTGCCAAGTGATAGAAGTGTTGTGCCGTCATTGCGACAGGAGAGATTCTCAATCTGTAGTTGTTATCCCACAGGCCCGGCTGAAAGAGATAGGCAAGCTGGATCAGTGGCTGCAGACTGCAGTGAGGGAGGGGGGCCCTCAGGCTGTGCAGGCAGTGTGCGCTACCCAGTGGAACTTGTGCCTGCCTCTCTTGCAGCACAACCTCAGAAAATGCATCAAGACACCTCTGCTCAGGGTCGCTCAGGCACTGGAAGAGACACAAAGGTTTTCATCTTTTTACATAATCATCATGGCCTTGTGTGCATGTCCTGGAGCTTTTCAGGGTGTTTTTTTTATTATTGTGCTTGCATTTCACTGAGCTGAGTGTTGCCCTCTTAGAAACTTCCAGTTGATATGAGAAAGACATTCTTTCCCCAGAATAACAATCGCACACAGTTCACACAGACCTACACATTTCCTTACTTCCACAATATATACTGGTAATAAAAAGTACAATTCGTCAATTCTAAGATTGCATAATAATAAAAAGGCCTTGAATAATGCACTGCTCTCTTAAGGTCCTGCCACAGCATTTCATTTGGGTTGAGGTCTGGACTTGGGTCATGACTGGGTCATTGCAGCACCTTGATTCTTTACTTTTTTAGCCATTCTGTTGAATAGCTGGTGTGCTTGGGATCATTGTCCTGCTGCATGACCCAGTGTGGGCCAAGCTTTAGTTACAGGACAGATGGTGTCACATTTGGCTCTACCTCTACACGGTAGAGTCAGGCACTCCAAGGTGCCCAGGTTATGTGGCTGCAAAACAAGCAAATCATCCCCCCTCCACCACTGGTTTGTCCAAAGAATCTTATGCCTAAAGTCTTTTGGTTTTTTCACATGCACCTTTGCAAAGCTAATGCTATGTCCACGCAGGAAGCAATTCCACATCGCACAGCACTGGTGAGCTGATGGTTGATCACTAGTGGAAATTCCTGGCTACAGTTGCCTAGGTAACTGTAATATATTTAGTACCCTGTCAAAAGTCATTCACTGGTATGCAGCACTCTCATTGGACTTTGTATGACCTGTCGCTGTGAGTTGCTTCGTGTAGAATGATGGACTGTGAATTGTTTAGAAATGGCCCCGTTAGTATTCCCATCCTGATGAATTACTGCTTGAGATCCTTGCTGATACCTTTCCTCTTTGGCATTTTGTTAGCACACACCTGAATGTTCCAGACATGCAAACTGATAAAACGTCTGCTTGTAGTAAAGTGCTCACACTTGCTGATGGTTTATTAATCAAGTGCATTTGATTAGCAGCAGCTAGCTGCTACTTACCCTCTTAATTCTTGGAAAGGAGTAAGGCCGTATTGAGTTTTCTTACACACTACTTTTTCATTTTGGATTCATTAGTGTTAAATAAATAATGACACAGCGTAACATATCATGTGTTGTTGCTGTGCATCTTAAGCTGTATTTGCCATATATTAAAATCTGCTGAGAGTCATTTTATTCCATTGTGACATGTAGAACCTCAGAATTTAGAAAGGGTTTACTTTTGCTTTTTTACATGACTGTATTAAGTCATACTGGAAATATCTGTGTGTTACTATTCCAGTGTGTTGTTGGAGCTGCGCTGTCAAGTCCACTCAGAGCTGGCAGTGACTGAAGAGGAGGAGGGGCGCCTTGAGGCTTCTTTGACTCACCTTCAGAAAGCCATGCTGCTGGACAATGGGACACAACAAGAACGCCTGTCTTCAGCTTCCCGCCTCCTGCAGCTTAGGCAGACCCTCTACCAAAGCCCTTCCCGCATTGAGGACAAAGCTGCTATGCTTATGCAGCAGGTTTCTTGTCCATCTGTGTAACATTACACAACAAACAAAAACACATTTAGAGTAGGCTGCTGAAAACAAGAGCTTTTAGTTAAGCTAAAGAACTTTGAGTTAAAACATACCTGACCTTTCTGGGTGTTGGGTGTTAGAGCTTTAATAATATACCCAAATAAGTGCGCTTTTAAAATATATGCTATGCTTCAATGTAGTTGCCTGAGGACTTAAGAAGTCTGTCTGGTCTACAAGTTCATTCTGATATCAACCCTTCTTCCATGTCTTTCTCAGGCAAGAGACATGCCGCCCCAAGATAAGACAGAGTTTCGACCTGTCCTGGTCGCTGTGGGCCTTCTTTTGGCCCCTGATGATTTTCAGATGGTGCTGGATGCAGATGACACTTCAAAAAGTACAAAATTCTCTTCCTCACTTTCACTTTTCACAAAGCCACACTAAGACACTAAGATGTTCTCTTGAAACGGACGTCCAAATGAAATAAAGTTCTTTTATCTAGACCAGGAATAACACATGTCATTAATGCTTCATAATCTGATAGTATACAGTAGGCTTGAAGGACAGGCTAGGCTAGAAGAAGAAGCAAGTCATATTTTTCAGCTATACCTTTGGGACAGTTATTTTGGAGCATAAATATAACAGGATTTCTTTTTCACCTGGAAGTTACACTTCTGCTACTATCTTTGCTATTTATTCTCTCATGGAAATGTGACAGTGGCTAGTGCTGTCATCTCACAGCAAAATGGCTCCAGGCTTTTTGTGTGGAGTTTGCATGTTCTACCTGTGCCTGTGTGAGCGTCAGGTACTGTTTCTCAAAACATCCAGATTAAATCTAACATGGTTTAACATGGGCGGGCGATTTTAAAATGCCCATGGATGCATGGTAATGGTTCACTGTGGCTACCTTACTTCTGTTAGTGAGTCAACTTAGTGAGTTAGTGAGTCAACCCTATTAAAATAGGGCCTAGGACCAGGAGACCATATAAATTATTGTATAATCATATCTGGAACAGACATGCATATATACTGATGCTTCACAGCACAATGTCTTTGTGAGCCACTTGATCTTAGATAAACCCCACTGATTTGTGTTGACAGAGCCCTCCTTCATTTGTAAAGTGCACCTGGAATGCAAACTCATGCGCCAATTATATAGTCATAAGTAAATTTGGCAGTCAGTGCATGCAGGCTGATTGAATGTCACAGACCTACACTGATGTGCACGGATGTGTTGTATTTAAATTTGACCCACAGTCTTCAGAGATACTTCCCAGGGTCACATTGAGCTTTTGTTGCTCAGTGGTGTGCAATTTCTCAGAAAAAAAAAAAAACTGTTTCGAGAGTGTGTTCTAGTTTTGCAACAGTGAAAGCCACATCGACAGTGTGCGATGAATCACGGAGCAGAAGGGCCAGAGCTTGGGGAGAGCCTTTGATCTCGCACTTGTTCAAGGCTCCTTGCTTCATAGCATCAAATGAACATTCAGCAGTCCTAATGACCCGGGGAAAAACTGACAGCTTGTCAAAGGGCTCCTACTGCAGGCACGGGTTAAAAGCTTTGGTCCCTAGAGGCACCTCTTGTTTTTGTCCATGAACCTTAAGCATGCCCTAGATGAAGCCACTTAATCATTGTGTTGTGAGCTTCAAAGCCAGCACATAAAGTAACCCTTGAGACTACAAGAATTAATTAAGTGCACCATGGTGCCACAAATTTTTTTATAGTTCCTAAGATGTTCATCAGTGAGATGTGTGTGTGCGAGTGTGTGCATGTGTGTGTGTGCGCGTGTATGTGTGTGCCTGTGCGTGTGTTTGAACTTTTAAAGTGAGCACACCGACACTTGCGCATTTCGCTGCTCTACACACAGTCAGTGTATTCATAATTCAGCCCCAGACAACACATGCTTGTGTTGGTGCAGATGCATTTCAGTAAAAAATTTGGAATGTGCTGCCATGTAATCTGATTACACTGGCCTTAGCAGCGCTCCTGTTTGAAAGAGTTAGCAATGGAAATGGACCGTTTTCTCTTCAGTGCCCTAAGTTGTGTTTCTTTTTGCTTATGTGGAGGTTGCATAAAACAGATAATTGTGCAGCTTTGTCATCATTTCTGTGCTGATCTTCTGAAAACAGAAATCATATAAGTCTGAGAATTTGTACATTAGAATAACCTTTAGCTTTTTATTCATACCTATGACCTTCATTACCAAAAAAGGGGAAAAAACTGGAAAAGCTTTTCCGGTATTAATAAGGTGCGACTTATGCAGTGTTTCAACATTTGTGTAGTTCCCGCAGGCGGTCTTGGATCTGGACCAGTGACTCAGCTCGCTGCAAAGGCTCAGCGTCACTCTACATCCATACAGAGGGTGGAAGGACACCTGGACAAACAGGGCAGCGATACAGATCATACAGAGATGTGCGTGTTTGCAAATGCAAGTCTATTAATTGTGCGCATGTGCTGCTGATGTATGAATGTAAGCAAAATCATCCCACCAGTGTAAAGTTTTCTTAGTGGTTAGTTTTAGTTGTGACACATCCCAGAAACCCAGTTGGAAAATTGCCTGTATAATCAGACTTTTATGGCTTGTTGAATTTATTACTTCTTGCTTTTACCGAATATTAGATACTAATGAATGTTTGATCTATTGGTCCTCTCTGCTGTTAAGGTTGTTGTGCGACTATTAGTCTGCTCCCTTCCATTTCATCTCCCTATTCAAAGCGCATAACTGATTTCCCCATGTCTGCCCCTTTCATTACCGTTAAAGAGATGTGCACGTCAGTAATGGCAGACTTAATGCTCAGGAGACAGCAGAACCATCACAACTTGACAGCAGATTTTTATTATTCATGACGCTGCAAACAAACACTATTCGATCATGTATAAAACACATAGCTGTGCCCTTGTCCCAACCTTAACCTTTTTCAAAAAGTACTCATCTGTTGGTTTTCTTTATTTTGTGGCTGTTCCAGGGTGAGGTTGTGGGCGACATTAGCAAAGACAGCCAGGAAGCACGAAGTTTGGGATGCGTGCCGAGCTGCTTGTCGATTCTGTTTGCTTTACGATGACGGCAGATGGAAAAAGACTGACAGTAAGATGATGAATGATCTTAAGAGTAGCACTAAAATAGCAGAAATATTTGTAATACAGAATTGTAACGAGAGGCCAGGCTCTATATATATATATATATACACACACACACACACACACAGACACACACACTCCTATGGCTATAGTATAAGTTTTTGTACTTTTGCTGAATACAAAAAGCAGGAGAGCTGTCACTGATTATTCACATAACATATTTTGCTAATTCTCTCCAGTGTGCAGCTGCTCAGAGGGGGAACGCTGTGCACAGTGCCTTCACGGTTGCAGTGAAAGCCAAAGCTTTGTGCACCTGCTGCGCCTTTTAGCTGAAATTCGCTTCATTAGTGCTGAGGTTTGTTCTTACTAACTAATACACACAGCCACTCTTTTCAGCTCCTGTGTTCCTACAGATGTAACCAACACGCTCCAGCAGGTTTCTTATAACTCCAGTATTCTAAGGTTGTTGCTTCTGATTAGTGATTACAGGCAAGTATTATAGAACTATTAAACAATATGGAGCAAAAACTTTCTGCAAATCTCTACACTGTCCACTTTGTTAGGTACACTTGTTCAGCTGTTCCTTAATGCAAATTTCGACCGGTTAAACCGAGCATCAGAATGGGGTAGAAAGGTAATGTAAGGGACTTGAATGTGTAAAGGTTCTTGGTGTCAGTGGTGTGAGTATTTCAGGAACTGCTGATATACTCGGATTTTCCCAAACAACCATCTTGAGAATTAAGAATTAATTAAAGCAGTTCTGAAAGCAAAAGGGGCTTCAGTCCGGTACTAGCAAGGTGAGTGCAGGATAGCTGTTCTGTGCCATGATTGTTTTTGTGAGTATCATAAACACACTGATAGGTTTCTCTTAAAACGTAATTCCAGCATGATCTGAAAGCGCATTTCGGATGATATAGTAACAATTGAAGTTGAAGGTTTTTCATATACTGTAATGTACATTCAGTACAGTGACTGGTGTAACATCAGTGGGCTCATATTCCTTCTGTTTTTGATAATTAAAGATGGTGGATTTATTATTGAATATGTTCTCATACAGATCAGACACAAAGTCTTCACACTGAAAGGCGTTTGGCTATAAAGGCTCCATTCCTGGTTTGTTGGCCACCAGCTTTTGAATTAAACTTTATTTGAATTCAGATGTTTTTGTTATAAGGTGTTCATGTTCACTTTTGGATAATCTTAGATCAAGCTACTTCTTTTAGCCTGCGCCATCCTTTTGAAATACAACATCAGAGACAAAGACTGCTTGCAGCAGTAGACATGCATTATGGGATTTTTAACAAGCCTGTGAAGTTGTTGGTGATTGGTTGGAGTCAGAGACTGTTGTGCTTGTCTCATGAGTTTGTCTTATTCTGCATACGTGCTTCCATCAAATGTGCAGCTCCAAGTCTTTATTAAGTCTATAGAGACGTTAACTTGACAGCACTTTAAAGAAAATGAAGACAACTATCCACACCCATGACACAACCTTGCCAAAACTGACACACGCTGTAGCCTCTCTTCTTACACCTTTGTTCTATGACACGGGGATATGTTTTCTGAAAATTTGGTTCGATTTCATTAATTCAAAAGCTACATTCTTCTCAGTTGGATGATGAAGACTGGTTCCTCTTGTCTTAACTGAGTTGTCCGCCACTGGATAAAATGTTCACCAGTCATTTCTTTTTGTCTTTGATCTGCATAGCTGAGCTTTAATACCTTTAAAGAATCTGTCATCCCTGTAGCAGGAGGTTTTTCTCTTTTTTATTATAAAGTTGTCAAAACAGGAAGTCATCTTTAATATTATAGTTTGTGAAATTAAGGTGTTCTTTCTTGTTCAGGCCACTATCCAAAAGCTACTTGAAGAGGGGGTGCAGCTAAATAGCCCTGCTGTTCCCCCACAGCATAAACGGTTTTGTGTGTCAGAAGAGGATCCACACTGGGTTATTTACAGGTGAAAACACAATATGCACATACGCACCAGTATCAGAACACCAGATATTTTGATTTTCCTGTGTGTCTTTGCTGTTTACTGTACTTTGTTCTTTATTACTTGAATATGAAAGTAATTTGATGCAACATTTTTTACTTTACAACTTAACACAGTGAGTAAACTAAGGTTAGAGTGCTTTTGTGTTACCGAAAAAAGCTGCCTTTGCATTAAGGTTGCACATGTTGGTTATGTTGTCCCAAGGGTGTGCACTCTGCTCTGTAGCAGCAGTGGAACTAAGTTCCATCATAGTGACAACTTTAGCTAAAATTACGAGTTGGCGTTGGCATAGCTGCAGCACTGACATTGTTTTCCTCTTCAGTGGGGACCACTGTTGTGTGTGGTGGAGCTGTACTGAGCCTGCACGTGCTTCTTCAAGCTGTGATCCTGGCACAAAGTATACTTCCACATTGTAAGCCATTCGATCCACCATCTTGCTAGCTAAAGCATAGAGACTTGCATGGAAGTCTTGTCTGCAAATATTTGTTGACTAACCACTGAGTGGTGGTGAAAGCTGAAAAATTGCTACACGAACAGGGAGACATAGACCATGGACTCCTTGCATTCTAAGAAAAAGGTGTGCCTTTCCACTAAAACCAACACGTTTCAACAGGGTCAACTTTTCCAGGTTTCCATCACAGTTTCACAGATGCTTAGTGAGCAGTTGGCAAGTGTTTGCTAACCACTTGGCGTCTTCCATGAAAATTAGAAGAGACGGCAGCAGTCTGCTTGTGACTAAAGCATTGGCAAGGTTTTACAATAAACCCCATAACCACTTCACCTAGTGACAGCGAACCTTCTACAACCATTAGCTGGTTATCAGGGGATCACTGACTGCTCTTGAAGTGCGGCTGGGGCTTAAGAGTTGATTTCACATCACGCAGCTGTCTCTCACAACCAGGAAACCAGGAAGTATTCCTCAGTTTCCTAGTTGATCCTGGTACAAAACAAGGGTTCTGATTTCTTCTATAATGTGATTACCAGGCCGCCACTCACCGGCCTCTAGGCCTGTGTGACTCAAGCCCAAGGTTAATATGTGCACTGGCACGGACCTATTATTGGATACATTCCACCTGTACACATCTGTGTGCCAAAGAGTTGGAGGGCGGGCACAAACATTGGGAAGGTCATGAGCTCTTTTCTTCGTATTCTTCTTCTTCCGTCAAAATAAAAGTAACAGAGAAATACCATCATATTTAACAGAAATGGATTGGCTCTCTGAAAAAGCAGCTAAATACCTGATTAATTGAAACTAAACTGTTACATTAACTCTTACAATTAAACAGTAATCGAGTACTCTGCTTTGCACCTACTAATTAAAAAGCTAAATGTCCTTATCTCTTAAACTAAGAGTTCAAACCTGATCTGAGAACATTTCTAAAGCAATCAGATGTTATGGAAGAAGAGTTCAGACATCTTGTGTAATGTGGTTAAAGACAAAGTTGTTGTAAAGGATCAGATACTCCTCATGCTCGTTATAGTGAGATCAGCATTATGGTGGTCAGGGTCATTCTCGTATATTATTATTTATCATTTGTTTAACTTATTTTGGGGCTGGAAAATGGGCAAATTGGATAAATGGACATGTGCGTCCAGAATCTGATATTTTTTATTTTCTGTTTTTGCAGAGTGTTTTCCATCTTGTCTTCTGTCTTGGATTCCAGCCATCGTTGTATTAGATAAAACCCAAGCCTTATAGGAGCCTATTTTCTATATCAACTTGACAAGACTTGACACATGACATTCACCATTCGAATTACTGTACTGATGTACTGTGCCTGAAATTTGCCTGAAATGTACTTCTGGCATATTGTAGAGCTATTACTGTGAATTTAGATGAATACCTCGTTAAGTAGAATTGACAAATTCTGTAAAAACGTGATTGAGTAATTTTCATTTAGTAGATGAACCCGTTCATGCAAAAACAAGCTTAAAGATGGAGAATATTGTACTGCACACAAACAAGCACAAAGAGTACTTTTTCTATCCCTTTTTCACTCTCTTCTATATTTCTGTGCTTCTCTCACCCAGGGACTGGATCCAGGCTCTATGTGCCTACACCACCTCCAACTTCTTGCGGGCAGGGGAGCTCGGAGCAGAGATCGGAGAGTCGTGGGTGGTAGCTAATGCAGCCATTTACCTGTGGAATTATAATAGCCACTTGCTGGCAGCTAGGGAATACACGCACCTGCTTCCCACCTTCCGGAGTCTGGTGGACATGCTCCAGAAGACGGGGTACACCGGGTAGGCCCCTTTTTTTAAATTTTTTTTTTATTATACCTTACCTGCGGTGTCACAGCTCCACTAATCTAACATAAAGGTAATTAAAGCACACCCTAAGAATCTGAACTGTAAAAATACCACAGAAAAACTCATTATGACACAAAATCCATGACATGCTAGATGAAATCTGCTTCTTATCAAGTTGTGAAGTTCTTACTCATTACTTCTCTAAATCAAGGTCACGAGCTGCATTAGTTATACCCGTTGTTGTTTTTGCCAGCATTTAGGATTATCATTAAATGAGTTTTTACTTCAGGGCAGCTGGGATAGGCTCCAAGATATGCATTTGGTAGTGTCAACACAGCAGACATCCAGGAGACATCACATTGTTAATTTAGTGAGTATATTCTATGTTCTGCTGGATTCTCAGAGCATAATGCATTTCCTATGGTCTTATAAATTCTTCTTCCCACCTTTCCTTGACTTCATGACATTTTCCACTATGGTCAAGGATAAGTGGCTGCGAAAATGAGCTCTTCGATGCAACCTTAGATTCTGATTAAGTTCGTATGTTTTTTCTTAGTCTGTGTCTCTGTCTGTGTCAGGTTGTTGTCATTGAATACCAGTCTTTGTTCTTATTTTTTATGCTTTTGAGATGCCATCATATTGCAGTACATTTTTTGTAGTTGGTTATTAAAGTGCCTTTTTGAGTCCCTGCAAGTCCAGTTAGTTTTCTGCCTGCTTTGGATCTTTTCTCGTCAGCATGACACTAAAATCCTGAAACCTGCAGCTCCTCACACTTTGTAGTTTAGCTGAAACAGAGTAAATTACACAGGATATTCTGCTTTGTTGTAACTAAAAAGATTAGATGAAATCACATTAATATCTATTGTTAATACACAGAGTGTTGAGCAAATAACTTGCTGTTCTCTAATTTTATATGGTTAATGTCAGCTATTTCAAACATATATGCCTATATGAATGATATATGGGGAAACTGTGTTTTCCCATATATCATGGAAAGAACAAAGAAGAGAAAAATAAATGTCTATAACCTACAATACCATTCCCTTAACAGTAAATACTGCCCAGAGAATGAGCTGCCTTGACCGAGTGCTTCTCGTTTTTATTTGTTTTATATTTAGAGCTGCTTAACCAATGGTTATTTAATAATTTTGTGCCAGTTTTTGTTTTGTTTTTGTTGCTACACTCTGTGTTCATTCATCAGTACATTGTTCCCCATTTCTTAGAAATGAAAATGTTTTCAGACTGATGATCACAGACATTTGAACTTATTCTGTGCATTCAGAAAGACTTTCATCAGGCCACCCATTACTTGATCTACCCTCTGTGGAATATAGTGAGTACAAAGTCCTTCACTTCAGGTAAAACTTACAAACTGTGCATTCATCCTCAGAAACGTATCTGAAGCTTATTTCCTTTGTTGCTCCTGACAGCAGAGGAGACCATTTAAGCACTGCTCTTATTTTTGGCTTTGGAAAGAAGCAGTGAATGCTCATGAGAACAGACCAAACTCTCCTTGGGCATAACAATAACTGTGCGAATTTTAGGATGCACTGGCATTCTCATGTGACATGTGACCAAGGGAACTTTTTTTTTTTTTCCTGGCCAAATCTGTGGTGATGGTTTCTAATTTCAGGAAGAGCAAAAACAAAAATTATTAGGCCTTCCTTCTGGAAAAATGTCACTTTGGAACATTCTTTGTTTGTGTTTCTCAGGAACTGTGCTCTGTTTGTGCTGCTGTGTGATGCTGTGGCCCAAGGGTTGATTCAGCCTCTGTCTGGGCCAGACAGCGTTGTACCGGCTCTGGCAGAAGACAAGGGCAAAAAAGGAGCTGAGAAGGGCATAGCAAAGGCTGCCAGCACCTGTGGGGTTTTCTTAGACCCTGCTGGCCTCCAGGATGTCCACAAGGCCTTAGAGGCGAGTCTCTTTATGTGGCTGTGCATTTCTATATGTTAACCAAATTCTATCAAAACTTCCTGACCTAACAATTTGCAAAGCAGCTTGTTAGGTCATAGAGATATTTTCATCAAGATTAAAAGTGTTTATCTTGGGATTTCTTTAAAGCAAAGCTATCTCCAGGGGCACTGATGATTGGAGCTGATTTTGGCTGATACTTGTGGAGACGATAAGATATAATTAGACCACTGTCTCTATAGGGATGTGTTTAGAAAGGTTATGTAACGTGTAATTATGACAAACGGGGCGTATATGTATGATTCATTACAACTAACCAAAGCACATTTAGTTAGAAACCTGCTAACTTCTTGGATGGATGTTGTGGAAGAACACACAATCGGCCTTGTGTCTGAGTGATTGGAGTGTTTTGAGTTTGTTTTTGTTCAGTTTTTATCTTTCTCTGTGAAAACAATGTCTGAAATCCCAGCGCTGAAAGCTTAAGAACTGATTGGAATCTGTGAAAAGAGTTTAGTACGAAGTGTGTACAATCTCTGGATGCAGTTTGCTGAATGTTTGTGAGACGTGTTCAGAAATTCAAGTGTTAATCTCTTTGTGCAGATGTTACACAGCTAACGATGCGAATTTAACATTTGCAGACTGTCATCTGTAAAAAGAAAAAGAACGTTTTAGACTTTCAAAATATACATTTTCACTTTCCAAATCACAGTTTAAACCATCAGGACTTGGTTGAAACCTTTGAAATGGTCCGTAGCTGTATATGTGATTGTACTTTATGCAGACAATGGTCTGTTTCAGAGAACAGCCTTCATGCCCTCTTGATTTGGCCACTGAGCACTGAATTGTATTTCAGCCATTTCAGCAATAAAATGGGAACTAGATGGAGTCAATCTGATATTAGTTTGTGATTGACCGGGGTCAACTGGTCCATTAAATCTGTTTTTGATAGTTTGGCAATTAGCTGAAATAAATTTGTGACAATTGCAAATTTGTTGTCATCCACATTCAAAGTCAAGTCAGAACCTCCCTAAATAGCGGTGTAGTTGCTGCAGGAGAGCAGCATAACTGCAAAATGATATAGGTGCTTGGCAACCTTGCTTTTAAAAGCAAATTAAATCAAAATACAACCAGCTGGCAACACATTTGGGTCAAGTCCCCGATTGCAAAGAGATGAGTTGTCCAAACCAGCGCAGGCTGACTCAGATTTATTGCAGCATACTAGAAATCTGTCTACATTTATTAACTACGTGGCATTTGTAAACCCACTCAGTTTAAGAGTGATTGCAGTCACTTCAAGTCAGACTGCAACATTTGCCTTGCTATCAAAAATGGTCACCTACAGGACGAGGGCGCTGCATACTCAGATGCTCAGCAAACAGCCAGTCACTGCAACTACTACAATTGCAACCAGGCAACAAATGCAAATTCAGGGCAATAACTGGACAACCACGGATAGTGTGTCAGTTCATTCTCGATTGGATACATATGACATATGTTGAAGCATCACACAACTCTTAAAACAGGAGATGTATTTTCTTATTCTGCACATCCACCCATTTATACACACACACACATGCGGACACACTCACATGTTGCTTTCAAGACTGAGTCTTTGTTGAAGACTGATTTCTCGTTTCTCTTGCCTGACAATTAAACCTTGTTTCCTTTCTCCTGATGTATTCTGATGGTCTGCCATGAAATCCAACTGTAACTTCAGATAAAAGACTCGTTATCAGTGAATTATTAACTAAATTGCATTGTGTCTATTTCCGTTTTAAAGAAAAAGAAAAAAACTATCCTTTGCTGTGTATGTTTTATTAATGGTATAGCAGGGTCACATCCAGTGTCGTACTGAATTTTGACGCAGTAGGGAAGTATAATTATGCATCATGATGTATAATAATTGACTGACACCTGTTGAGTGTGTCAGATAGCTCATTATTGTTTTCTGCTCCTGCTCCTAGCTATGTGAATACACCCTTTGCATATCGAATACTACCACCCCAGGGGAGACCGTCCACATCGCAGCAAGGAAACGGGTGTTGGCTACTTGGGTGCAGATCCATCAGCTCTTGCAGCAGCAAATTGGTTCAAAGATGAATATGCTGAAAGACAAGGTACTATTCTTAGCAGGTGTCTTTAGATTAATTTAAGTGTGCTAGTTCATGTGTAGGGCCTAATCATTCATACAAAACCAAGTATCACCATTAAAACTGAGCTATTATTAATTAGAGTTTGTGAAATGTAATTGACCTTTCTCTACATCTGCAAGCCGCTTGCATACCCACCTCTCCTGCTTCTCTTCCATGTCATGCTGTTTCTGACTCAATCGGCTCCTGCCACTGTTCTCACTGGCTTCTTAAGTATAGACATGAAGGAGACAGAGATGTACACTTTCCTCATTTTAGACTTTGCGCATACATATGTACAGGAGGGTTGGTCCTAGAACAGAGCCAGGACAGAATAACTACTCTGTTTTGACTAAATTAATCCTGACAGAATCAAATTAAGTTAGGTTAATGCTTCGGAGGTTGTGTTTGTTGTATCGCTGTGTTTGCAGTTTTCCAATGGAGTTGACATAAGTGGATAAAAAAATAAAGAAATAGAAAAGTGAACTTCAGTGATGTAAACCCTCAAGCAATTCAATTTTCCTCATGTGACAAGAATGATTAAGAAGAACAAAGCTATTTTTCTACCCTCCTGTGCATGCATTATTGTAATTTTCACTTTAAGGGTAAGTAATGCTCCTTCTATAGTTTATGATAAGCCTAAAACAGCAATTTTGGAAGCCTCTTGTTACATAACAAAATATGTAAAATGTAACAGAGGCTGGATTGTCGCAGAGTCATCTGTGTGGCTTAGTGTCATAACACAATGATGTCATTTTTATAATGTATTAATGTGCTTATGATACTGTTGCCTTATGACTGCTGACATGCTTTGTGATGCTGTAGGTGTTGCATCCGCCCGGTTCACATTCAAGCTTTGTGTCTGCTAGTGTGTGCGTTTGTCTCCAGGTGTCGTATGATTGTGCGGCTTCAGAGGGGGACAAAAACGCGGGGAAAGCACAAGTGTGATTTGTCATTCGAGCAGACCGTTCAATTAGTCACCGTAATCCTTTAACTGTTCGTCAGCTGAGAGTCTCCTGCCCTACATTAGCTCCTTCAGCCTGATGTGTTTTTGACTCACAGCTAGATGAGGTTCGCTTCTTGTCATGCAAATTAAGAATTGCACTGTTAATATAACAGCGGCTCGTCTCTAATCGCAATCAATAAATCATTCATCGACTCATTTTCCACACAATGGGAAGTCATACATTATCAACGAGACCATCTCCGCGGCAACCCATACGATATGTTAATTATACTACATCTTTATGTGTAATTTATGCACAAACAGTAATACATGTATATGAGTTTCAGTTAATTAAACTGTATGTATATATTGAGCAGATTGCAGCTGAGTATGAGTTGTTTTCCACTGTGTTTGCAGAGTGAGAATGAGGACATGTCTGCAATGACGTGTGTGCTGGTTGGAGTGGAGATGCTCCAGTGCAATAGGAACCCGAGGCATATGGAGTTCTCTGTTCCCAGTCTCTCCACAGTATGTATTTCTCTGTTTTCCTACAGTAGCCGATGCCCAGATTGCAACAACAGATGTCAACATGACCCTTTGAGCCCTCGGAGCCTGTCTGCATCTCATCATTTGTCAGTAGTGTCAGTAAATTAAAAGAGTACCGTGCCAACCTTGATCATGCAGCTTTACTAGGATTATGGTTGTCACTTCTTTGATATGACTATCACGTGTGAATTTATGTTATTTTAGTTTCCCATTGGAAATTGCTCATTTAGACAGTTTGGCCTTATTCCACTTCCTCTTATTCTTTTATCAGTGAGGACAGATCCTCGATGTTTCTTCTTTTTTCATTCACTTTTATCGATGCTACTCGTGCTTCTGCTTTTTCTGACATTTTTTTATGGTCTGTATACGTCCATTTATTCTTTTCGATCCTTGTCCTCCTCTGTCTACCTGCTGTTTCATCCTTTGCATTCACTTCCGTCTCTTGCCTTTTCACTCGCCACTTCTTTCCTTATTTCTCGCCTTTCTTTTTCTTCCTTTGTTCAATCACTTTTCTGGCCCTGCCTCAATCCTCCCACTGCCTGCCTTTACCCTCCCTTAATTTCATTCCCTTCCAACTTCCATCCCTCCTTCCTTGTATTCCCACAACCCTCTCATCATTTCCTCTTCCCTCACCACCACTGCCACCACCTCATTTTCATTCCCTCCCCTCTCTTCACTCTTCACCTAAAGCTGGTGAGCATGGCGTCGGAATGCAGATGGTCCGACGCCGTGGTGGAGTTGCAGGTGTGGTGCCAGCTGGCTGCCTTCTGCCACGATGTCAAGGACTACAGCTTAGTGTGCAGCTGCACCAAGAGGGCTCTGCTGCTGGAGGAAGCAGCCACAAAGAGTCTCAACACCATGCCGTGTGTTTTGTAAGTGTGGTTGGTTTATTTCAACTGTAAAAGAAGTACCGGGGTCATTTTTAAAAATGGGGATTCGTTATAGAAAGCATTTCGGGCAAAGTAATTGAGACTTTGAGGCTCAGGTGACATCTTGTCTATAACCCACTGATAATTCAAGAAATCTATGAGTATTAAGCTACCTGTCTATTTGGCTGCTCTGCACGGCTTTGACAACTGTTCACGCAGTCTGCTTCAGATTTGGCAGATGTATTGCTTTAAGTACGGTGCCAAGTTTGATTTGGTTTGATTGAGCTATTCTCATATTTTTGTTGTTCTGTGTTACCAGTATTTCACCTAGAGCTTACATGGGCAGAGTATGGCATGAGGGCAGAACCAGCCTGTGAACCGTGTGAATGCTGCCTCTGAAATCCTGAAAAAAAAGAAAGTTATATTAATGAATCTTTAGGCGACTGACTTAAATGAGTGTTTGATTCCAACAGAGGGCGCACCACTTATGATTGCCACCTTTAATGACTCGTTATTCGAATAGACAGTATGGGTCTTCAGAAATGTTTAGTATTTGTTACATGTAGTGATGCAGATCTTAAAGTTACAGTTACACACAAAATCCTACATTCATATTAGTCTAAAAAAGTCTTTTTGCAGAGCGTTTAGGTTTAATATCAACAGACAGACGTTTTTAAATCAAAATGATACACAAATATAGCAAGTTATAAAAAGTCAAAATGTAAAAAAACAGAATGTCTTCGGGTTTGTTTGTTTTGTTTTTTTGAATAAAATAAAGTAAATTCAGGCCTTCAGGACTGGCAGATCCTTACTGCAAATTGTTCTGTTATTTCTCCTCTAAGTTATTGGGTTTAACAGATTGTGAGTTATGTCTGTCAATTCAATTTTCCAATGCTCTTCACTTACTTTGTCTGAGTCAGTATTAACCTCTTCTCCAGAGGAGAAGAGGGTGGGCACAAATAAAGCTCTCACCCAGGCGTGTTTGTTGGGCTGTCTTTGTGAGTGCATTCACTGACGTTAAAGCGGCAACACCAAATCTGCCGACAGTGCGCCGCCGCTTTTTGATCAGGTACATTCACACACATAGAGAGTAAATGCTGTCCACCTAAAACAGTAACTTAACACCCATGATGGGGTCTCCAGCCTCTCGCAGGGATAACACATAAAGACAGACAACTATTCAAACTCACATTAACACCGACAGCGAATTATCAAGTAACCTAGCAAACATGTTCAGCCCATAGGTTGCCAACATATGTCACTTTTACAGTTTGGTTGGTTGACTGATAATGCCTGATAAATGATCCCACATGTGTAGGTATGGCCCAGCTGCAGTGAATGAAATGCTGAGCATTGCAAGCTGCCTGAGAGGTTTGAGCTTAGTCCACGAGTCCAAGGGAGATCTACGTTCTTACAGGGAGGCAATGGAAGTGCTCCTGTCAAGTGTCAGGTACTGCTTAGAGTAAACTCATGTACTGATTAATGCTTTAGGCTGAAAATGTTTTTTAGTCTCTGAGTCTGCACTTCAGGCATTTTAAATTTCTGCCCTTAAATCTGAGTTCTCCCTTCTCTCGTCCATAGTTTCGCAGAGAAAGCTGTCAGTCCAGCATTGTGTGTCACTGCTGCCAAGCATTACTGGAATACTTGTCTACCTCTGACAGGGAGCACTGAGGAAAGACAGCAGCTCCGGGAGAACCTAAACATGATCCTGAATGCCCTGGTTCATACCAACAAACAAGAAAATGTATGAATCGTTTGTTATTTAATTAGCTACATTCACACTCTCATATTCATCCATATAAATTTATCCAACAATTCAGAGCAAGAATTTTACATAGATGACCCTCCATATTGACGAAAATCAAAATAATTCGTTATCCAGCTGTAGTAGAAATAAATACATTGCACATTTAAATTAAATATCTTAAAGTAGATGTATTTCCCATATGTAGACAATGTCCAGACTGAAGGTATTCCCTACTGTTTGTCTGCATCTGGCCACAATATATATACGTAGGAAAGCATTTTTTTCCACAACTACAATGTTGGATTTCTGTGATGTTTAACAATGTGGTGGTACAACACTAACACAGCACAGTAGTAATGAAAACCACAGACACTGAGCCTCCATGTTAACTGGTTTAGACACAGCATCAGACAGCCTCTCCCACATCAATTATAACATTTTCTGTTATATCATCAGCTGATAAAGGCAAAACGTCAGCCTAAAAAGTCAACAACAAAAAGAGCCGCTAATGAGCAAAACATTAAAAAAATTATTAAATCTATATCTTTCATGCCGTTTTTTAGTTATATCTTTTTGAACGCTTGATTTCCGTTGCTATTAAGGTGTCTAAGGTGTCTTAACATCCTCTGAAACCAGTTTTTTTTCTTAAGGTCCTAAAGGGAAAAAGCTTGTGGGTGTGCTCAATTGTGCAAAAACATCTGCCCATCTCTGCCTGTGAACAGCAATCCAGCCACGGGGATAAACAGCAGTTCAACTGCAAAATCTATAATTAAAGAGCACTTATGTGAGAATTCAGAATGATGTTTATCTGTCGTGTTCTTCCCTTTTCAACACTGTTTTTAAGCAGTGGTGAAACATTGCTGTAAGTGGGGGAAAACTGATGTAGCTTATATACAGATGACAGACTCAGAATGTTTTTTGTATAGGATTCCTAAATTTACAGATATTGAGACAAGGTAATATATAAGGAAGGGTCACACTGCCTTTGATCTTATGTGTTATCAGTGGGTTCCCACTATGACTGACTACCTACTGCAAATACTGTATTTCCCAAGAGAGTTAAAATAAAGTATTAATCTGTTTCCTGTTCTATTTCAGCAGCAGAGCAAAGTGAAAAGGCCGCTGACCTTGGCAGCACAGCCTCTTATGAGATCAAAACACGGAGCAACAAGTAAGCACCAAAAGTTCAAACTTCAAATTCAAACTTCTGCGTGAAGTTTGCATCTTCCTCTGTACCTGCACACTCTGGCTTCTTCCTACTGTCCAGCTGTGCTTTGAGATCAAGTGTTAATAAATAGATTAATGCCAGTCCTTTCCATGTATTTAAATGAAACACATATAGAACTTTCTCCCAAACTGCAATGAGTTTTATCTGTATCTGTTTTGTATATTGGTGGTATGGTTGTGCAGTAAATAACATTGTGTCTTGCAGCTAAAAGGCTCTGGGTTCAAACCTCTGGCTGATTTTTTCTGGATGCTTTGCTTTCCTCCCACAATCTAAATACATGCATGCTATGTTAGCATAATTAGTGGCTTTTGTTGGCTAGCGATAACAAATTGTTGAACATGCACCTGTTTACTTTGCATTAGAAGTGGAAATTTAAGTTGTATATGTTTCCGTGTTTCATCTTTGAAAGATGAAGAGGTCCTAACCCTGAGAGCAGCTATTTACCATTTGTTGCTCCAAATCCACATCGATGAAGAAGACTTTGAAAGCGCCCTGCAGCTGCTGGCCAAAGCTATGAGAGACATGCCTCGCACGAGACACCGGTTGTAAGTGAAATCATGGACATGAAGAGATGAGCTCAAAAACATAGACTGGGTTTCCCGGAGGAACCCACCCGAGGGATTAATAAAGTTTTATCTATCTGTCTATTTTATCTATCTAAGCAAACATTTGACTCTTCTTTGTGTTAACCCAGGTCTCTGCTCAAATACGGTGTGCTGGTGAAAGCACGGCTGGGAGAGAACATACTGCCAGACATGCAGAAATTAGAAGATGACGGGGAGGAGTGCCGTTCGTTCATGTGGCATCAGGTGGCACTGTGTGCTGACACCGCAGCCAAACAACTGACTTCCTATCAGAAAGCCATCGTCTCTCTCACAGTAATTATACCTCTGCCGAAATGTAAAACATAATGCCTGTGGATGATTTATAAACTTCTCATATAAAAAAAAAACTGTCTAAAGTTCATAGTATTCATTCCTGTGTTTTGAATGTGCATGGAGGTTGTGCAATATTTGTAGCAATGGTTTTAGTACCATCATGTGGTGCTGACGTGCCATTACAACCCACTTCAAGTACATATGACACAGGCTTTCATTTTTTATGCTTATGAATTTTTTTACTTTTGTGTTTTGAATGTCATCTCTGAACAGAGCGCAGAGACTAAGTGGCAGAAAGTCAGCATTCTGTTAAGTTTTGGACAGTGGCTGTACAGTCACAACTTCCCCAAAGAGGATGCCAAACTTCAGGTTCAGTGGGTAATAGATATCCTTCTACACACGGAACCTGGGAAGGCAGATGGAGTAGGTAGGACTCACTGTCTCATCTCGCTTATTGCATTATGTCAAACAAGTGTCACTGACTAGTTAGTTTTGCCAGTTCTGCTACTGTGCACTCTGAAATCTCTGTGGGGGGGGGCACATTCTGAGAATTCCCCTCGAGGTTCGCGTTTC
>VOQK01043599.1:29007-39135 GCA_015052645.1 Benitochromis conjunctus
CCTTTCTCATTCACCTTGTGTTAATAGATCTCCCTGCATTCAACCATACTTGTTATTAATCTTTGGCTCTCTTCCACAGCATGTGTTTTATCCTGTCTTCCTTCTTTCACCCCAACCGGTCGCAGCAGATGGCCGCCCCTCCCTGAGCCTGGTTCTGCCCGAGGTTTCTTCCTGTTAAAAGGGAGTTTTTCCTTCCCACTGTCGCCAAAGTGCTTGCTCATAAGGGTCATATGATTGTTGGGGTTTTCACTGTATGTATTATTGTAGGGTCTACCTTACAATGTAAAGTGCCTTGAGGCGACTGTTGTTGTGATTTGGCGCTATATAAATAAAATTGAATTGAATTGAATAGAGAAGCTGAAAATGAAGCACCGGTTGGAGAACGGCAGGTGGGAAGGAGTGCAATAGCTGAACTGGTCCATGGTGTGAGTGAAGATCTCTTGCTGTGATTTCAAAGAGGGGGAGCCTCGCCATACAAACTGCAGTTTCTGTATTAAAAAAATTAAACTAGATTAGTTATAAATATTTGGACCACAGATTGAGATTGAGACCATGTGACTGTTGTCTTTATGTTGCGTTACCTTGTTTTTCTGCATGGTATCCTTAAGGTCATAGTCAATGCGAGAGATGAGATGTGCATTGAATCCAGCCAGGGCAAACAGTACAGGGGTGGTGGCAGATGCTCCAAAAGGATCCACATGCCATGAGAACTGAGGACGCACCCCAAATGTCTCATACAGGAAACCATGACCCTCTGAAACAGCAGGGAGGTTTTCAGTTAATATATACTGTGGATATAACAAGTGTACAGTGCGTGTCCCTCCCTGAGCCTGGCTCTGCTGGAGGTTTCTTCCTGTTTAAAGGAAGTTTTTCATCCCGTTGTCACCAAGCGCTTTCTTATAGGCTGTCACTTCATCATTGAGTTTTCTCAGTATTACTATCTAGGGTCTTTACCTTACAATATAAAGCACCTTGAGGTGACTGTTGTTGTGAGTGTGGCGTTATATAAATAAAACTGAACTGTACACACCCCTGTTAAAATCTCAGGTTATTGTGATGTTAAAACACAGAGTTTAACGTCATTTTAAACGTTTTTTTTAAATTACTTATTGTGGTCTTATTTGTGTTTTAACAATAAAAACATTTGAACAGGAATTGTTGACATTTTTATATTCACTGTAAGTTACTGCTGCAACTGTGGACTGAAGGAGCAGGAAGTGTGTGGCTTTACCCATCATCTGCAAGATGTCATCGTCCAGGTCAGTTACAGCCTCATCATGCATCACTTGGCCTCCGATGATGAACTCAAGACGACCTTCTTTGACAAGTTGTCGTACCTGGAGTGAAAGAGAAAGTCATGTGCACGAAAGACACAGCAGGGTTAATCTAAGAGAAAACAGCTTGGATGTTTAATTTAATTTTTTTGGGGGGGGGACTATCGTGTGCTGCACAGTCCAATACATGTCCTCACCTGTTTCTTTTGTGTGTCCGAGGCCACGGTGTCCCACCAGAGACGGAAAAACTCCTGCTCCACAGCGATGAACCTGCGCTCTTTAACCTTTGACAGCTCCTCAGTCACACTGCTGTACACATTAGCTGCATAGGCGTGCATACTCTCCTGCACTCACATTTATAAACACATTTACCCAGATTAAAGCCCAACCTGTGTGATATATGCATATCAAGTTTAAAGCCGGTTTAAAGACACCCACCTGGATAGTGTACACCCAACCAACATCCATGTGACTGTGAGGGATCACAAACGTCTGGATCGGCTCATCTTCCCCTGCCACTCCATGCGAAAACCAGCAGCAAACAGCAAACACGACAGCGGCTACAAATCCCATCTTTCAATCCCATACGAGAAAAGACGGCTTAGATAACTTCGCTGACTTCCTTATTATTGTTGTGCTGCGGCATGTGACTCTGACGACGGAAGCCCAGACAGACCAAACCGCGGACTTGTCGTGTCGCCTTTTTTTTTTTTTTTTTTTTAAGGCACCGGTGACCTTTTCACCGGAAGCAGTCAGTGTAAACAGTACACACATTTGGAGGTGAGAGCGATATTCTTCTATCCAACAGAGAAAATGTCCAAAAACACGAGAACAATGTTGGTGTTTGGCGGGTTTGTGACAGCTGTTGCTGCCGCGTTTTACCCCATATTTTTTTACCCCTTCACACACAAAGACAAGTACAGTAAGTAGGCTTTCTTTGCTTTCATTTAGTTACACAGTTAGTTTATAAAGTCTGGCCAAATGTCGTTTATAATTGTCCTTAGTTAGGGCTGAGCTAAACGTCATTTTACTCCACAAAGCAGTCCGTGTAGGGTTTTTTTTAACCTTAGCTAGCATAAAGAGTCCCATTTATTGTGAGGTAAGTCATTTAATCTAACCCATACATTCAGTTAGAGCGCCTGTTACAGTCAAAGGTGATCGCGAACATTATTTTACGTGAATAAATCCAGCTACTGCATTTAACTTCTTCCCTGTTTTAAAAGCATTTATGTCAGCTAAGACAAATGCAGTCCTTGTCAGGTACATGGAAAGCTGTAGTCCTGATATACATGGGACATGGAGACAGTAGAGACTTGTAATAACCAGCTGTAGTGTTTAAAAAGCAAAGGAAATTGTTTATATCAGTGACTTTAGCTGCAAGTTTGTTTGTTTTTACATTTTTACAGAGTTACCTAAATTGCTCTGTTGTTCTGTCCTTGCTAGGAGAAGTCCAGAAAGTGAACCGGGCAGGGATCAACCAGGCAGATGTGCAGCCGGCGGGTAAGTGTGCTTAGTACATTTGACCTATTATATCTTTTATCAGCTTGTTTGTACAGCTTGCATACTGTACATGCAAGTTCATGAATTAAAACATAAATCTTAAGAATAAAGGGGATCTCTATTGTTATATTTTCTCTTAAGTACAGTACTGTGCAAAGGTCTTAAAACACTCTTCATTTTGCAAGGAAAAAGGGAAATGGCTTCAGTAAGTTATTGTGCAAACATACATGGAAATACAATTCTAATGAGTTTGAAAGTCAGTGTTTGCTATGACCACCTTTATTCTGCTTCAGTAATGTTGAGGTCCAGCGTCTGGGGAGGCCGATCCATGACGGATAGACTGATAGACTCCATATATGTGTGTGGTTATTATTAACGAGAGCTTGTTAACACAACACTCTGTCTCTGTGTCTCTTTTTTTTTTGTCTGAAGGTATAAAGATATGGTCTGATCCATTCAAGCCTGCAAGCAAATGATGACTACAGTGACCCCTTCACTGAGACGCTGATGCAGACTCTGAGTACAGGGTGTCTTTTTGATATGTGCTTGGTGTGTGTGAGTGAATGACTGTTGAGTGATAAGTTACCTGTTAAATAAACTATAATCAACTTGTTAAGAACCCAAATGTGGATATCTTTTTATTATATTGTGTTTAGAAGCAGGACGGCTAGCTACACAGAAGCACAGACACAAAACAATGACTGTTGTTTTTACCCTAAATTCAACCCAGAGCCACTTGCTGGTCTCCTGTTGCCCACACGAGGGCGCACCACTCCTGTGTGTTCCAGCTAAAGGCAGTGGACTGTGTAATGTCTTGTTTGTGCATCTGAGATATTTTGGAAAAACCATTGTATTTCCAAAAAAGCTTTGCTCTGGTATGCAGCCTGTAGGAAATTATAATAAAATGCAGTGGTTTGTTTACCCATCTCATTCACAGGAATCCCTTTTGACATTTTATTTTGATTTAGTTGATGTGAGAGTCATTAAATCGGTTCAGCAGATGAGGGACAATGTCCAGCAATGTGCGGTATCATCTTCCAAAATGGAAACAGTAGAGACACAGTTATTCCAGGACACATCATACTGTATTATCATTTCCCTGTCACGCAGGCGGGGTTTAACTGTTGCTGTTTAAATGACATGTGACCGGCTATGTTTTGCCCATAGGCTGAAAGGACGGGGCACAGCTCCACGATCGTCTTGTTCAAATCCTACTCGATGTGATCCAGACTCCCTTTACGAGTCCACGAGCGCTGTAAAAGCAGAGAATTCCAAAACTACCATTTTTTTTTTTTTCCCCCTGTACTTTTGTGGTTTCCTGACATTGACCAGCATCCCCCCCTTTCAGAGTTTGGTCCATCAAAGTCCTTCTGAAAGAAAGATAGATTAAGAAAGAACTAAAGCATGTGTTTATGGTCCTTCAGAGATGGGGCATATTTAAAGTTGCCCTTAAATCTTTCACAGTCCTCGATGTATCCTGTACTTTCGAGCTTTTAGGGCCATTCGCAAGGCCCGCTGCCAGCAAAACTGACAGCGCAGGCCAGCAGCGGCCACTCTCCTTCACAACCCCCAAATCAACAAGCCCCATTGTTTATGAGAGGTTGTTATTGTTGGGCTGCATTCAGAAACAAGAGAAAACTCAAGAGCCCGGCTGTGCAGAGGCGTCCAAAGTAAAGAGAGCAAAAGGAGTGAGGGGGTGGTTTAGGAAAAACGAAAAGCAGAAATTCCTCTCATTCCCCGCTGGTGTTTTCCAGATTCCTCAAGCGACAGCTCCTCGGCTGTGCGAGTGAAGTAAGCAGGCAGAGGGGGAAATTGAAGCAAACGGCGAGAGGAAGAGAACTACATTCTTGAGGGGACGCGTCACCTACGCGCAGAATAGAAAGATACTCGATCTCTGTTTCTCGCCTGGCAGTGTGTAACAGGTTGTGCAGCATGGCCCTCAGCTCTTTCAGGCTTGCCTTTCCGTGAATCAGATTTCATTTCAGTTGCTCCTGAGGTCTCCTGTTTTTTTCTGTAGAGGCCCTCAAAGTCTGTACCAGGCTTTTATGGCTGCTTGTTGTGGAGTCCTCTTTATGCTGCCCTTATCCCATGATAGACACCCTTCTCTATAAAACGTTCAGCAGGGTCACAGCGCACTATAAACCAACATGAACTCAACAATGTCGCCTCTGCAGTGCTTTTACTATCCCGCTATTAACCCATCACACAAATCTCTCTCGGCTATTGAGGGGGTTTAGGAAAGTGGTGGCACGCCGTCGGCCGCTCTGAGCACTTTGTTAAGGCCGAGTTTGAGAGCAGCCGATAATTGGCCAAGGTTTCTAACTAATTGCCATGGGAACAAGGGTCGACAGACAGGTCAAGGGGTTGCAGAAGCAGCAGCAGCAGCAGGAGCAGTGTTCGGGAAAGGGTGGAAAAGTATGTAAAATACGCCTCGTACTATATCGAGTGTGGAAAACCGAAACAACGTCAGAAAGCTCCCAGAGCCTTGCGATGACACATATGAAGACACAACTGTGGTATTTGTTTCTCTTTCAGGAAGTGTGACATTTTGGGAAGACGACTCTAAATGTTTCTCAGTTTATGCAATGCGTGTGTAAACAAAGACACAACTCAGTCGAACCTCCTTGCAGCTAGGAAAAATCGCTGGTTGCCTGGGGATTGCTTAGAAATTTTTTGCATTCAGTGATTTGCAAGTAGCTGCAGCACCCAACTGACTGCCCAGAGGTTGAGCCTCAACCATTTTCTGAACAGGTCAACTGGTGGGAGGCAACCTGTCTCCAAACAATTGGAGTCCAAGTTGGACTGACTGCTATCACTCTCAGACAGACTGGTAAACTTTTTCTAGTAATTGCCTTCTAATAAATACACATTGCAACACATTGGGATCAGTCTGTGTCAGTCTGCAACAATGAATGCAACTAGTCTGCAACAAGTCTCTTTGCAATAGAGGATTAGTTGGCAACTAGTTGTATTCTGATTATATTCCTATATGAAGCAAGTTTGGAGCAACAACATCACTATCTGAGGAGGAACTATTTAATTTCTGTTTCAGTTCTATGAGATTCTGGTTGGAATCTGAACGTAAGCAGACAACAGATTAGTGGGTTTCCCTTATTTTCTTCAGTTAATTGTTGTGTTATCACAAACAGATTGCATGTATTAGTTAACTTGATCTCATTCAGTCTCAAACTGATGGCAGACTGATCGTTTTTATCGCCGTTTTGACAAATGAGTCACTTTGAAGATGGCAGCTGACTGTGAGTGGTCGCAGACCTGGTTGGCGCAGACTCTGAGTGCTGCTATACAGCTTTACAAGGATCAGCCTCAGGCTGAAATATATAAACTGTAGTACGTATTAACGCAGTACTTAAACTTATAGCAAGTTATTTCTTTCATTTCATCCATTCAGTTACAGTCACACCAAGAACAAAAACTGTCCATATTGATTAAACAGATGAGTGATCTTCACCAGGGTGTTGAAAATTTGGTGGTGCTAGTGTAGCTCCAAAAACTCAAGCAGGGATGATGAGCAGTCTGCAGAGGTCCGATACATTTCCAAAAAATGCTTTCGTCAGCTGCAGCTGCATTACATGAAGCATTTCATGAGCAGCTAGCAATCTTCTCGCTCATATATACAGTTGTACAACCAAACTGGAACTTCAGGGATCAAAGAAATAATAATGGCTTGAGGCTTCCTCTGCAAGTAAAAGGTTCTCCATGGACTTCCATGTTAAATGCCCCAAATTTCTGTTAGAAACAAACGTATTTACAGCCTGGTGGAAATATTGATTTTGACTCGCTAACTATTTTTTTAAGTCCAAAAAATAAAAAATGTAATTTGTTTGCTAAGTTTTAGCGACCTACCTAGTTTTAGCCTCAGCACTCCATCTTTTCATCCAACAGCCATCGGGAATGAGTCCGACTTATTGCCAGCTATGAGGACCAAGCTCTTGTAACGGTTGTATAAGGATCAAATGACTCGTAGCAACGGGCCAGACACCCCATACTCCTGAAGCGCCTCCCACAGAACACTCCAAGGGAGTGCCTTCTCCAAGTCTACAAAACACATGTAGACTGGTTGGGAAAACTCCCATGCACCCTCAAGTGTCCTTGAGAGGGTAAAGAATTGGTCCAGTGTTCTGCAACTGGGGCAAAAAATGCATTTTTTCCTCCTGTATCTGAGGTTTGACTCACCCTGGTTTATACTTTCCCATGGAGGCTGAGGGGTCTGATCCCCCTATAGTTGGAGCACACCCTCCAGTCCCTCTTCTTGAAGACGGGGACCACGAACCCAGTCTGCCAATCCCTGCATGACTGCTATTTCCCATGGCAAACTGGTCCCTCACCCAGGACCAATTTGCCATGAGAGACCCTACGAGGGGGCAAGAAGCTCCCCAACAATATAGCCCCTGGCATCCCTGGGACACACAAACCCCTCCACCACGATAAGGTACATATAATTATAATGCTAAATTCAAGACATCAAAATGGTAGTCTGAATTCAAAATTTCATCCAGGACAGAAATGTGGCACTTTCCATATGTAGGAGTACAGGTAATGTAGTAACTGCTCAAGTGCTCTGGGTGCAGTGTACACTGCACCCAGAGCACTTGAGCAGTTACTACATTTCAACAAAGATGACGCCAAACGTGAAACGACAAGAATCTCCTTGTCAGATTATCACTTAAAAATAAATTTAACATGCACTGGTGCAAAAATACCCTCACAGTTGGCTTTATCGGACAAAATAAGCAGCGTCTACATTTCACATCTCACATACGCCGCTAAGCCTCGTAAAACAATGTACCCGAGTGCCTTCCACATTCTTGGATCAGCAGGCGCACGGCTGTGGAAACAGTAAGTCTGAAGCAACGTCTAGGAGAAAAGACACAGCGGGCCAGCAGAGCAAACTGTCCCAAGGACACCAAGACCTGTGAGCTAGTGTTACTTTTATTGCATGCAGGAGTGTATATATATATGTGTGTGTGTGTGTGCATGCATCTTTCAAGAAAGAAAGCGAAGAAGTTCAGCTAAGAGGAACCCAGAATCCCCCCGACACTAAACTGTGGTTGTGGAACTTACTGGAACTCCAAACATCGTGTGTGTGCTTTTGTATTATGTTCTTTTTTGCCCCAAGCAGGACCACAAATAGATAATTATGGTTTGTTTTAGGTTGCATCCCCTTTGCCCAGTCGTGAAGGCATTGCAGTTCATTGCTGCGGTGTGTCAGTTCTTAGTTAAAAGGGGACGGGGGGTTGTGCACAGAGAGCCAATGGTAAAATAGAGATGATGCAAAGATGCATTGTCTTTGCATCATGTGTGCTTCTTGTTTCCTGCTACAGTCTTACAGGAATTGGTTATAAACAGACTGCATGGCCGTTTGGCCACCCAGCAATACACGTGTGAAAACATGTTCTGTGGTTTTTGCCACTTGCAAGTCTGTTATTAGCCGAACTCATTACAAACATTCATGTAGTAATTAGTAACAGTTACATTTTGTGGCACAGTCATTTTCACATTATTCAGAGTAGTCATTAGCACAATTCATGTTTTCGACTTAAACGGCACTTCAGTCATCCTGAGCTTTTTTTGTTTAACATAATGACGAGTTTTAGCCACGTTTAAAAACAGCGTGCGCCTCCAACCTGACCCCTCCTTAGAAGGAGCCCATTTTTAACTTTAACATATTTAATGAAGCCATGCGCAGTTGAATCTTCGTACCAGTGACAGGCCTGAAAAGTACATAAGGGTTGGTGGAAATTTGGTGCTTTTGATTTGTCTTATTGTTTCCAGCAGTTTTTGAGGCCTCGTAAAGTACACGAGTGTTGAGGCATGACATTTTCAGAGCTCACAGTTTCTCAGCTCTGCTACAAACTGCAACCAAATCAATTTTACATCCATTTGAAGTGTCACGGTCTAAAGCAAAAAATCTTGTTTTTTTCAGAACTTTTATTTATTTTTCTATAATCAGCAAGAAGGTCCTGGGTTAGAATCAGCCATATTCACGTGGACTTTCTATGTGGAGTTTGCATATTTTCCCTGTGTTTGTGTGGGTTTTCTCCGGGTACTCCAGCTTCCTCTCACAGTCCAGTGAGTAGGGTTAGGTTAATTTGTCATTCTAAATTGCCAATAGGTGTGAATGTGTTGTGTGTTAGTCCTGCAACAGACTGGTGACGTCTCCAGGGTGTACCCTGCTTCTCAGGCCATTGTATAAGTGGAAGAAACTGGCTCGATGGTTGGATGGACCAGCATCAGTATCATTGGATGAATAGCCGTTTCAACAGCAAAACTGCACTAATTTAATATCTGTGATGATCTCTTATCCAATAATTTACCATTCTGAAGCAAAGATTTAAGGGTACATTTCACCATGAGGAATAGCTGACTTGTCTAAACAAGTGATAGCGTATGAAACGTCTCATTACCTACGTTATCTTTTGATACCAGGCCAGTGTGGCTGCGATTCATTTTGTGTAAATATCATTTCCTAAGGCCCAGGAGGAAGCTTTTTTCTTTCGTTTTTTCTGACTTTATGTAAAATTACCCAACAAAACTTTAGTCCAATCCAATAGTTGCATGAGATTTTTGTAATATATATTGTATATTGTATTTGTAAACATTAATGCCCCCTAGAGCAGAGGTGGGACCAAGTCACTGTTTTGCAAGTCTCAAGTAAGTCTCAAGTCATTATCCTCAAGTCAGAGTCAAGTCTCAAGTAAAGTCAAGGCAAGTCAGAGTCAAGTCTCAAGTAAAATCAAGGCAAGTCAGAGTCAAGTCCCAAGTCTGAAACTTTGAATTTCAAGTCTTTTCAAGTCTATGTTTATTTATTTATTTTTTTTGTCTGTCCCGTTTTGGATTATTAGCGTTCAGAATTATTATCTGAAGGCCATGAAAGATGCCCAACGTCTTTGTTTTTGTTTTTTTTAAACAATGTTATGGTAACATAATAACCAGGGCTGGACTGGGACAAAAAATTGGCCCGGGCATTTTGACTAGAGACCGGCCCACCAGGCATTATAGGAAAAGCCATAAAGCCTTTGAATGAAAACAACCACTTTGATGTACACTGCCTTGTTGGTATATATCAGAGGTCTGACCAAGTCACTGTTTTGCAAGTCTCAAGTCTTTATCCTCAAGTCAGAGTCAAGTCTCAAGTCAAGACGGACAACCCTCAAGTCAAGTCCCAAGTCCGACACTTTGAATTTCAAGTCCTTTCAAGTCTTTGTTTTTTTTTAACAATGTTATGGTAACATAATAACCAGGGCTGGACTGGGACAAAAAATCGGCCCGGGCATTTTGGCTAGAGACCGGCCCACCAGGCATTATAGTAAAAGCCATAAAGCCTTTGAATGAA
>VOQK01043601.1:19967-30903 GCA_015052645.1 Benitochromis conjunctus
TCAGCACACTTTCGCTGACTTAAAGTGCACCCACTTGTGTCATTTCGACACTTGAGAGTGAACTTGTGCCTCAGCTCTGACACTTTGAACATCTTCAAAACATTTGCCTGCCAACGCCACAATCTGTTGCCGTAGATGCAGAATGATGGATTACTTTTCTTCAGCATCACTCCTAACACACACCTCTTAAAAAGCTACAGTTACCAGAGGACTTTTGTTTACATTGTGTCTTTGTGCCCCTGCTGTCTGTCTCAGCTGTCAATCCAAAGCTCACAGCAGCTAGCCAGCCCTCCCACAGGCTCGTAAGCTAAGGAAGCATTTTCATTTTGCCGTTTCAGTTGGACATTAAGGCTCCAAATGAACAAGCCGCTTTGTTGTCTTTAGTCTTCAAAACGCCCCGCTTTGTAATTTTTCTCTGTTATTGGCAACAAATTACCACTTCAGATGAAGGGCTGCAAGCAGCAGGTGGAGAGATACCTGTAGCGTTGATTAAACGATCACAACTGCAGGAATGCAAGGAATGTGGATGGGCATTAGCTGTTAGCGTGTGTGTGGCGGGGGACACAGTCGGGGTCAAGAGCTGGAAGGTCAAAGGTGAAAGGTCAGGTGGTCTGTCTGGAACTTGGGTTTGTATTGGAAGCAGAGGACACATGCAGAAACACTCACTACCGGGCAGCCTGTGGTGCTTATGGGATGTCTGAGTGTCATCTTTCCAGAGCTGCTTGAGTACTTTCATTTTACATGCTGTAACACACTTTGGCCCGACAGCTGAATTCATTCTCGTGCCTTTGCTTTATCTCATTTATTTATATTTGCACATGTGCCTATGTGATTAACACCTCTGTTCGTGTAACTATTTGTGAGTACATCCTTCAGCACCTTTAAGGGCGTGTGTGTGTGTCCTTTATAAACCAAGCTGCAGCACCAATGAATGATAGGATGTATGTCACATGATGGCGAGCACTATAGTAACGTTTAGTCAGTGAAGCAACTGTTTGTATGTTTGAGTGTATTTATACTTCTGTGAGTATGTTATGCATGTATGTTACTGACTGCAGCAAGCGTTTCTTTTTTTAATTCCAACCTGTGGCTTAGTTGAAGTGGCTGAAAATTAAAGTCTCTGTAAACCCCAAAAACACACACACACACACACGCACACACGCACACACACACACACACACAACACACACACATATCCATCACTCACTCCTTAAAAGCAGAGGGAGGAGGGGGTGGTGGGAGTGAGGTAGAGATGAGTGGGAGTGATGAAAGAAGGAACAGAAATCTCCGAGGTAAGTGGAGGTCACTAGTGCCCCCTACAGGTTGCTGGTATGCTCAGAGCCTCTTCCACCTGACTCGCGTGGATATTCAAAGCAGACAGTTGAATTGCATCTGGCTCTAAATGTGTGGACACTTCACAGAGGAAGTTTTTTTTTGTATCCCTGAGAGATGAACCAAGACGGCTGATTATATTTGAGGAAGGAGTGCTCTCTGTGGATGGAACTCAATTTTGCAGATGATCAGTCTGGCTCTGAAGCCCTCCACCCCCAACTTCTGCATTTAGATGATTATATCAAGTACTTAGTCTGCAAAGAAAGTGGTACTGTGATAGCTTGGCTTAACTCTGTGCTGCCTTTTTTTTTTCTGTCTCCTTCTCTGTCCAGTGATCTCAGCGAAAACCAGATTCAGGGAATTCCAAGGAAAGCCTTCAGGGGAGCTGTAGAAATCAAGAACCTGTAAGTGGCACTTTGGCAACACTGTCTCTGCTTTTATGTGTGGTGTGGTGCGGTGTGTGTGGATGCAGTTTCATATGCATGCACACGTATGTAGCACCTCCTTTCCGACATGTTTGAGAATGTGCACAGCGCCCATTTGCCTGTGCATCAATATTTAATTGTGGTAAATGTCATGTGCCTCCTGCCTGCTGTATTGACTGGCACCGCAGCTCGTTAGCAGCTGTGTGCGTGTCTGTGTTCATGCATTAGGGCGCAGATGACACTGCGTGTGTGTCACATCACTGGCATTTTGCCGTTTCCTCCCTTTGTTTTGCCTCACTCCGAGTTATGATAATTGTTGGTCATTTCACAGGTAAAAGTAATTGCCCATCTTTAATTCTATAAATATGGATTTTTCAACTTTTATGGCTTCCTGTGGTTTTTTTAAATGTCTTGCAATTATTCTAAAAGGACAGGGCATTATATGTGTGTGTGTGTGTGTGTGTGCATGCATTAGAGCGCGGATGACAGCGCATGATTTACTGTCCTTATGTCTTAATTAAATTGTTTCAGCAAACCGACTTTGAGAAAGAGTCGGGGTAGAGAGAGGAAGAGGGATGGGGGACGAGGTATAGAGCAGCGCATACAAACTAGACGTCAGAAGAGAGCAGGAAACAGGAATGAACACACAGATAAATGCATTCAGAAATGCAGCTACAAGGAACAAAGACACCAGCAGACAAAATTTTAAAAAAAAAGAGAGAGAGAGAGAAGGTGAGGGTGAGACAGAGAAAGGTTGCTAAGGAGTTGAGGTGGAGGAAGTTGAGGTGTTTTCACCTGGAGCCGGCCGAAACCTTAAGATATACCTTTTAAACGCCTTGATGTCTTCAGTTTCCTTTTTCTTTTTCTTCCGTGTGTACATGTGTGTATGCAGCCAGTTGGACTACAACCACATCAGCTGTATTGAAGATGGAGCTTTCAGAGCGCTACGTGACCTGGAAGTACTGTGAGTACCTGCAAAAAGCGGAGGGTTTGTTGAACACTAACAGCAGTACAATATAGAACAGCTAATTTCCTCGTTGACCTTTCAAAGACTGCATCGCCTATGCAGCTCCCTAAAAGGAATGAATTGGTATATTTTGAGCAGTGGCACTAACGCCTGGTTCTGTGGCAATGCTGTCATTGTAGAGGGTGCTTGAAGCAGAAACGAAATAGGGAAGGCAAACATAAAAAGAAGAGAATACGTGATTGTTGTTGGGGCTTTTTTCTGAAATAAAGTTAAAACACGACAGTTTTCTTTGTTCACCAACATCTTGAGGAGAGAGAGTGAGCAGCTGAGGTGCTGCTGAGGTTTTACATTTTCACTGTATTGGCTAGCGATTGTGTTTTTTATTAACCAAAACACTTTTATGGGTATTTTCTGTGTCATGTTAATGACCTTTCTAAGAATTGTATGTTCTTTCTTGTGCAGGGCATCCAGGCTGTTGGTTTGGGCAGTTAAATGTGCTTTTTTTTTCATTTGTAAGATGAACAGATTGACACGCAGTCCTGACGTATCCTGAAATTAAAGTGCCCCTTCTCATCACATAATTTGTTAATTGGGCCATTAGGCACACAGAATAGACACTTTTGTTGTCCTGAAGTGCTTTTCAACTTATTAATGCCTGTAATATTCATTTCGCTTTGATTTCAAAGTCAGTCAATACCTTAAGTGGGCAGTTTATAGCCCGACCAAAATCAGAGCTATAAGCAAACGTGCAAAGGTGTGATGGTTCGATCATTTACAGGCAAATAAACTCTAGCACCTATTTGTGTCTAATTTTCTAATGATTCGAAAGATTTTCTGTAGTCTGAGCAATCTGGGAGCGAATAAATGGATTATGTGTTAAGCTGATGTCTAAAAATAAAAGCAGGACTAAAGGCTCAGTGGCTTTCTAATAAATGTGATTTATTACAGAGCTAATTAGAAGCTAACAAGGTAGTGCTTTGAACACATTAATATAAAAGACAGAGTTGTTTTTTCATTGTTTTTGTGTTACATTACAAATGCACTGATACAGCAGCCTCTTTCATGGTAACAGTAAAATATTGCGGGACAGACTTTCTGCATATCTGTAATATACTGTGTGCTCACTTTCTTCTTTAGCACCCTGAACAATAACAACATCAGCCGACTGTCTGTGGCCAGTTTCAACCACATGCCAAAGCTCAGGACCTTGTAAGTGGCACCTCTGTGTATTTGGTACACCTCGCTGCCCTGAGGGGAAGGATTCTTCCCATCCATGTTCATTTGTGTAACAGATTGATTGATGTGTACATGCAACTCTCTCTCTCTCTCTCTTCCCTCCACCCAACCTGCTCCTGCCTCCCCTCTTATTTCTCTCCTTCCCCCCACCTGTTCTTGTCTGGCCCATCTTCTCCCTCCTCCTCCTCCTCCTCTGTCCCCCAGCCGCCTGCACTCCAACAACCTGCAGTGTGACTGCCACGTAGCCTGGCTGTCAGAGTGGCTGCGACAGCGCCCCCGGCTGGGTCTTTACACACAATGCATGGCCCCTCCGCACTTGAGGGGGCACAACGTGGCCGAGGTGCAGAAGAAGGAGTTTGTGTGCACAGGTAGGTTGGGTTCACCGATTTCCTTTTCTGTCTGTTTTCTGACTTCCCTCGGCTCGCTGTTTCGCAGTGGCAAACCCATCTTTTGCTTTGTCTCGTCTGCTTTCTCTCATTACCTTTTTGCTCATGATTTTTAAAGACTGGGATGAAGGTAAGTGGCTTGTTTTTAACTCTGTGTGCTGCATTTTCTAAATTACATGTCATCAATATGATTTTCTGTGCAACACGAGAATAGAAAACAGTTGTAGACAGACAAGGTCACATCTAAGGACAGGATATTTCCCTCACTTGCACAGTTGCTCTAGCCGTGCTGCAGTTTTTTTTTTCTTTGCCTTTTGGATTTACTCAAAGCATAATCTGTTATTCGTGGATAATATTGGCCCTCTGTCTCTGTGTAGGTCACCAGTCGTCATCATCTTCCTCCTGCAGTGTGTTACAGTGTCCGGAGTCGTGCACCTGCAGTAACAACATTGTGGACTGTAGAGGGAAGGGTCTCACAGAAATACCCACCAACCTGCCCGAAACCATCACCGAGATGTAAGACCTGTGATCCAAGTAAACACATTTGCTTCAAACTGCTTTTCTTACGCACACAAAACTCCCGCATCCACACTCGGAGCAGTGATATTTGTCCTGCTCTTACACTCTGCGTCTTTCCATTTTCCCTCTTTGTCTCTTTCCACCTTTCTGTTTCACTACTTCTCTTTGTGTGGTGAAATAAAACCACATATCTGTGAAATGAGAAAGCCTGGTCATGCAGCTCCTTCCTGCTTAAGAAAATAATAAAGGAATGACAAAAGAAGAACAACTGAAAGATTAATCTGAGAGACGAGGCGGATCATATCGCTATCTGTAAGTGAGAATCAGAGAAAAGGAGAAGAGCTAGCAGATTTAACAAAGTGCCAAAACATAAGATGGCTTAAGATTTGAGATTTGGACTTCTTGAGTCAGATTAAGTGGACATCACACTGTGCTCTTTCTCTTTGTTATGAGACAAAGAGAAAGAGCACAAAACAATCTTTAAATGTGATAAAGCACTCATGGGAAGACAATCTATTGCAGTCTTCAGTTTTTAACAATTGATTTCACTTTATAAAGGCAATCTTTGTCTATCAGACTTCTCTCTTCCCAGCAGCTGGGCTAAACTGAAGGGCTGACAATCTTGAGACTGGTTGTTAGATCTGTTGTCACTGCAGAGGCTCTAAGGGGACAGGACTCCCTTTAGACCACGGCCACTGGCAGCGATGTGGTGACCAGAGATCTGAATGTCGGTGAAAATTTAGCAAACTGCTGTGTCAAGAGACAAAAGAACTGCAAGGTGAACGACTAATGTGAAGTATACCTCTGATCGACATGCGTGGTGCAGGTGGAGAACAAAGTGCTGAGTACTGTAAAAGTACAAACAGACCATAGTGTCTCCACATGTCTGTCACTGCATCAGATCGCCCCCTATATTAAATAAAGATTTGTGACTGGGACTGAGACAGGTCAGTCATGTCCAGCCAGAGCAAATGAAACATGAGTTCTCAGATGGCGTTCCAGCGCTGCCATTAAAACCATTGAAAACATTTTGTATTTCCCATTTCTAAAGATAATATCTGTATTATTTTGAAGGTAAAGCATTGGTTACCGTGATTATGAAGACATGAAGCCTAACTTGGGCTTCTCACTCTCAAAGTTACTTCACTGATTTTGAGACCCATTACTTGCTTTGGTAAGAACGAAGATTAAATGTATCGCGATGGTTTTAATGTGGCACGGTGGTTAGCACTGTTGCCGCACAGCAAGAAGGTCCTGAGTTCAACTACACCATCAGGCCGGGGTCTTTCTGTGTGGAGTTTGCATGTTCTCCCTGTGTTTGTGTGGGTTCTCCCCGGGTACTCTGGCTTCCTCCCACAGTCCAAAAACATGCACTTAGTGGGGATAGGTTAACTGAAAGCTGTAAATCACCCGCAGGTGTGAATGGTTGTCTGTGTCTATGTGTGTTTAATACTGCGACAGACTGGCGACCTGTCCAGGGTGTACCCTGCCTCTCGCCCCAAGGCAGCTGGGATAGGCTCCAGCGCCCCCGCGACCCTGAAAAGGATAAGCGGCAGAGAATGGATGTATGGTTTTAACATCTCTTGGATTTGTGATGCCCTACAGCAGAATGGCGACCTGACCCAGCTTTACTGAATTGAATAAAACTTCTATTTGTTTCCTTTAACTTAAGACTAAACTTTCTAAATGCTACAAGAAGATTTGGGGCATAATCTGGACTTCTGTTTACTTAGTTAAGACCTGGAACTCTATCAATGGCTTGAAACCTGACATAAGACCTACAAGACTTCATCAAGACTTCATTAACTTCCTTATCGATTTTAGATTTTATTTGGACTTACTTAGAGGAGCGTCATCTTGTCTAAATTTACACTTGACTTGTCCTAATTGATTTTAGGCTTAAAAAGGACTGGTGTCCATTCACTTCAAACTGAAACTGAAACAACTGAAACCGCTATAGAACAGGCACATTATGGTTTGTATGCACAACCAGTCAAAAATGTCATCAGTGAAAAGTTCAGAAAGTGAGAGAATTTTTCACAGTGAAGTTGTTGTTTTAATTTCATTTGTTGTCACAATGAATAAACACTTCTTTCTTTCTTTCTTGGGTTGATTGCTGCACAGTCAGACCTAATGGAACACTTCCCAGATGTTACAGCTGTGTGTTTGTGTGTCCATCTGACTGTGCAGATGTTAAAGAGGGCCAAAAGATCAGAGAAATGTGGCAGACTTTGGCAGGGCCCATTAAAGGGACTTATCTGGAAAAGTTTCCCCTTAGCCAGAGCCCCCGGGGAAAGAGCAGCAGCCAACAATGGAGCAGCGATAGCTCTGTGATAGGGGAATGTTAATGCCGCTTCTCAATGGTCTGTGTGTATGTTTGGTTCCAGACGACTGGAGCAGAACGCCATCAAGGTGATACCAGCTGGGGCCTTTTCTCCTTATAAGAAGCTGCGCAGGATGTGAGTAGATGAGGAGATGCATGCATTCTGCACCCTGTCAACCATCCACCAAAACTTTTGTTGCCCTCCCCATTTCCAGTTTGTGTTGACCTCCGTGCTATGCTTTCTGTGTTTTTCTCTTCCTCGCTGACTCTCTGGCTTTATGCTTCTGCTCCTCGTTCCCTTCTCCTTTTGTTTTTCACAGAGACTTGAGTAACAACCAGATATCAGAGCTGGCCTCGGATGCCTTCCAAGGTCTGCGCTCCCTCAACTCGCTGTGAGTATTGTGTGGTATGTTTGTATTGAAGTATTTTTATTAAAACACTGCGAAGCACCGCTTTGAGGGCACAAAAAAGTTTAAAATCTGTTTAGGCCCCATAACTTCCGTTTATTTTTTACTTTTAGCTACTGCTTTTATATTTTATGTGAATAATGCGCTCAGCAGTTTAATATCTGAGATCTGTTATGGCCATAACATACTGCGACAGAGAAACAGGAAACACAAACAGTCAGATTTTCCCACAACACTGTAGCCAAATTACAGCAACTTCTTTATCAGGAGTGAAAAAACAAAGCAAGCCACACCTGGAAGGATCCTCGTCAAACAGGACAAGTAAAGCTACTGCAGCTGAAGTCTGTTTGGATTTTGTTACGTTTACATTTACCTTTTTTTTTTTTTATTAACTGACTGTTTAACACCATCACCAAACAATGAATGTCCACTCACTGCTATGCACTCAAAACAAGGCACACTAGACCTCGCAAACCTTTGAATTTCTCAGTATGATTCAACTTTGAAGAGAAGAGCTCCTTTTTCCTTGAGGGTTGGGAACCATGTTAAAGTCCCATTACTGCCAGATACTTGACTGGAGCGTGGGACAGAACATGGACAGGGAAAACAAAAGAAATACCAATACACTTCAGATGTTTCATCAAAAATAATGAAGCACATAAGGTAAATATTTTTTTCAGTATTGTCAGTAGATCCTTTCACTCATCACTGTGTCTGTGGTGCTCAAGCAAAGGTTGGATTCATATTTGTTTTTTAATTCGACAGCAATTCTTTGCATTTTCACCTTTTCAGCCTTTTTAAAAAAGAAAAAAAAAACAAAACAAGACTGTAAAGGAAAAAATTAAACAACGTGACAGTGCCTGGATAACAAACTACTTTCAGCGAGCTGCCAAAACATCCAAGGCAAAGTTTAGAAATATTTACCCAGCTATATCCAAAATTTGGTTTCATCCAAAAATCATTTTTTAATTTGCAAAAAAAAAAAAAAATCTGTTTGAGTAATAATTTTGCAATTCTTATCATCTGATTGCTTGTGGTTCTTTCCTTTTCATTGTGTATATAAGGACAGAAACTACAGCCAAATCTGTGGAATAAACGTGCAAAACATAACGCACAAAACAAAAACGCGTACATGTTTGACAAAAGCGGCGATGTTGCTGGCTTCCTGACTCTCAGCTCGGACCATCTGCTTTGCGTGTGAAGCTGTGGGAAGGACGGTGGAGAGAGGAGCTGAGGAGGAAGTGAAGGATGCAGAGTTATTTCATGAAGGAGTTACATTAAGGTCTCGTCTCTCCGAAGTCAATAATTCATAAATGCTGAATTGCTGAATGGAGGCTTCTGCCACCTCATTACACATTCACCACAGAGAGAATGGGACACACCGATTCATGCTGACACACCACATGCAGCATGGCTTTCACATTAAGCCACACTGTGTATTTATTGTGCGTCAGTGTTTGGCTTGAGACGGCGTAAATGAGCCATAGGTGGCATCTGCACATGCGTCCGTATGCGTATGCGTGCGAATGAGCAGAACTGTATATGCTGACTTCTCTATGAGACATAAATGAAGCATCCGCTTCCAACGCCGCGTGTTTCCCAACATCGGTTCTCTCAGGGACGGCCACTCGGCACAATGAAATAAAAGCCAATCTAAAACACATGTCTTCACCCTGAATACACAACTCATCTGTGCACAGTGCATAAAGATGTCTCCTCTGTGTGTGTGTGCGTGTGCGTGTGCGTGTGTGTGTGTGTGCATCTGAAGTATTTGTTGGGTAAGGCAGTGGCAGTCTCAGCCTTCACAAGCTTTTTTCTGATAACAGTGTGCATTTATGGACGTTATCTTATGTTTTTTATGCTATTTTAATGAAAGTGATCATCATGTGTAATTACTTCATGTCCAGAGTACTGACAAAGACAGACCAACTGATTTAAGTGTTTTCTTTCCTGCGTGTTTCTATGTTTTCTTGAGTAAAAACTCCTTTTACTAAGAGTGCCTTCACTCTTAGTAATTTCTGGAGAACTCAAGTTAGTTTGTGTCACTTAGACACTGTGCAGATTTACTTTAACACTTTTTAAGGACCATAATTCTTTAGTATTTCTTTTCTTAACAGCTGAGTACATTTGTGTTGAGGTAACAAAATGGGTCTAATTATTAGTAAAAGTGCAAAATATTGTTCAAGATCATTGTCAGCCAAGTGTTTTTAGAAGCTTTTCTTCACTTTCTTCAGAAGTATTTTGTCACTTCATGTTTTTTTTTTTAGACAAATGTTCATGCAGCAGCTCTATGGAGCAACACGTTCACCTGATACGCAAACCTATAAAGGCGGCTTATATAGGAGAGAGCGGTGTGTTTTGATTTATAAGATGAATCATCAACAACTTGCAAATTCTGAACACATTTTAATGACCACTTAAACATAGTGATGTAAAATACACTGCTCAGCTTTTCATGTGGTTTGAAAGTGTTTTTTTTCAGAGACCTGGAATGTAAATGTGCCGTCTCTGAAGCACTTTGGGTCACTCATGTTTAAATGTGCTGTAGGCCATAAATAAAGGCTAGGCTATAAAAACAAAAGGTTCAGACCAATTTAGTAGGACCAATGAGTGTATGAGTGTAACACCATTCAGTGGGCTACATACTGAATCAAGAGGACACAAATAAAGTATCGATCCCTTTGCACCAATACCAATAACATCGTTGGTATCAGTGTTTGGATCTGTGCCAGATCTCTTTTAACAAGTGGCTCCAAAACCAAAGGGAAGAACAAGTGTTTACCTCTTAATCTGATCACAGAATTAGTGTTGATATGGTCTGTGGTTACTTTTACTTACAATTAAGTTGCCTTTAGTTATATTTATTAACTACTTTTGGTGTTTTACCAAAGATTTCTTTAGATTGCTAGGTAGGTGATTTTGTAGTTACCAATACCTTCAACTAACACAGCCATCTTTCTTTTACAATAAAAAACAATGCTTCACACTGTCAAAGAATCATGAGCTGTATTTCTTTTTTACACAAGTTTACACCGAAGGTACTCATATTTTCCCACATTACGGCTTTAATAAATATTAATTTTGCAAGTTTGGTTGAGTAAAGAACCAAAACACTGAATACAGACACTAGACAAACAGAGAGGTCTGTTGTTATTAATGTTGCATTTGTTTTCTGCAGGGTACTATATGGGAACAAAATCACTGAGATCTCCAAAGGACTCTTTGAGGGACTGTTCTCTCTGCAGCTACTGTGAGTAGAAACACACAGATGAGCACAAAGTCAGTCGCATTTGCATCTCATCGATATTCAGCGAAAAATTGCTTACCTCAAACATTGTCAT
>VOQK01043601.1:37729-51502 GCA_015052645.1 Benitochromis conjunctus
TGTGATGTTAAGATCAGTTAAGGTCGGTGCTCTTTGGGGCCACACCACCTGCTTCAGCACTCATTGTTCTTCTTGTGGCCAAAGATAGCTTTTTATAGCTTTGGCTGTATGTCCAAGGTCTGCATCAGCCTTCTGATGCAATATCATGAGACACTTGATAAATTATCTCTGCAGTGCGACTGTGCAGATGTAGAGCTAGAATAGCAGTGTAATGGAGGATACAGTGAGTGAGTCTGACAACGAAATGCTGTCCTCTCACACCCCAGAGGCTGTCCCTGAGAACAGTAAGGCCATAGCAGAGGCCAGAGCCTGAGTGGATTTCAGTAGTGCCTACAGAGAGCTCACACTTAGTGTGGATGGAGGAAGTTGAAGCCGTCCCTCTTTGACTTCAGAAAACCTCAGATTCATTACGCCATGCATCTGAATCAATCTCTTACCTCACTGGAGCTTGAAATGTTCATTCGAAAAGGTGGAAAACCACAGAAACACATGCTTATAGAGACATACAGAAACAGGAACTGTGAACTTAAAGAGAATTTTATTTCTCTGAAAGTCATCTGAAGAGATTTGTGTTGTTATAATAATGTTTATTGGTATAGCTGGGCACCCATAACTATCAAAAACTATCCCTTGTTTAATCTATTTGATCTATTTACAATTGTGCATCTGGGATTTTAATCCAGCTCTCGCACTTCCACAGAGTAAACTTTAAATTCTGTTTCAGCCCAAAAAATGCATGTACAGTAGATGAAGATCATTTAAGACAATCTTGAGCTGAGACTTTGACACAGAGAGCATTTTTCTAGCTGAGGAGTCCACGGTCTCTAAGCCCCAAAGCAGTGCATGAGGCGAGGAGAACAATCAGGAGGATGCTCTTCATTCTTCTGACATTTGTGTGGTTGAATTCATTCCAAAAAGTGAAAACTATAAAACCAGATTTACACTGGAACATCCTGAGTCGTCCATTTAAAACTGCCGTACTTGCCAGCTTCCCAGCATGCACCAGTATTCAGCCATGATGCCTTGAAGCCTAATTTTAATCAGTTCTGAAACTTTCTGATCACACTTGTTACATAAAGTCCTGCTCAACAAAAACCCCTAATGATCAGAGTATTATAATCTTGAATTAAATATCAAACCACAGCTTTAGTGGTATTTTTTATTCATTCTACTGTTTCTCCTTTGGGGGACAGGGTTCTTCCAGTATTAACAAAGACTTAATTAATATGCTGGATTAATAGCACATTGTCACAAAGTGAGAGATAGGATCTCACCCGTGAATGTGTGTATGTCTGAGCGAGAGACGCCTGTGGGGATATTAAACTCCAGTGTTTATTATGGCTGCAGCAGTAATGACTGCTCACACTGGATATGAGGAATTTCCCACATGGTTAACACTTCATTTTCTCCCTTCTCATTTTCTCCCTTTGTTTACCAATCCTCCTCGCTATCACCCCCATGTTCCCTCGCTCTTTGTCTCCCTCGCTGTCTTTCTGACTCTCAGGTATTTGGATGGAAATCACTTCACTCAAGTTCCTGTGGAGCTCTCCAATTACAAACACTTAACGCTCATGTAAGTCTCACCCGTAGCACCTCAGTGGAGAGATATTGTATACTTTCACACAGATAATTAACTCCCACTTTGCCGAGTTTAGTATGGTTAACACACATTTTTTTTTAAAAGAAAAAAAACACTTAAGGATTGTGACTTGGTCTGTGTTTCCTGCACTTTGCTTTTAATCATCAAAACTAACAGACTGGTACTCTGTTCTGTGTTGAATCATTTTTGTGACTCCGTTTGGCCTCGATGTGGTGTGACAGTCTGAGTACAATGGACTACACGAGGAGTATTACAGAATCCATTTAATCTGTGCACGCATGTGGGTTTGTTCACGCATGTATGGACAGTGTGGGTTTTATGTATCTGTTGTTTCCTTTCCAGTGATTTGAGTAACAACCAGATCAGCACGTTGTCCAACCACAGCCTCAGTAACATGTCCGAGCTGCTTACCCTGTGAGTCTGGCTTTACATCTGCCTTTGCGGTGTGTGTGAGTGTGTATATTTAGGCGTATTTGTGACTATGTGTGGGCGAGAAGCTCATAAACGTTCAAGTAGAAGAAGGCCTCCAAAAAATGAAAGCAGAAATCAAAAAAGGGTGACATGACCGCATAGGGTTGCTGGCCATGTTAGCCAGTCCTAAGAGAGTCGGGAGAATCGCTGAAAGATTTTATTGCCACAAAATAACCAGCAACATCACAAAATACTGGCTTCAACTAAACTACTCCAAAAATTCACTTTAGTCAGACAACTTATGTTTAAAAGTGCTGCTTTATTACAACAACAAACTATAGTTAGAGTCTGGCTCAGCACTCAACACCCTGCCCCACAAATATATTACATATAAAACTGGGGAACGATGAGTAAATATACAGATGGATGTTGGAGTGGCGGAGGCGCTTAACAGCTGGCATCAACTCAGGGCAGCAGGGAGAGCAAAGATCTGTTGCAGCTGGAGATGCCGCCTTGAACTAGCTCGCAGCTTCACTTCATTTTTAATAATATATAAAGAAGAATTTTAAAAAACAGGAAACGAGTGGAAGGCACCGGAGAAAACAGTACATGATATATACATCAGAGAGCAGTTTCTCCAGTTTATAGTCTGCGCACCAGTGTGATAAATGTTTTGTCTTTTAGTTGCTGTAAATAAAAGAAACAAAATGCACATAAAAAAGGAAGAAAACTCGCACTCGGAGTGCTAGATCACTGCCTTGTGAGACCTGCATATGAATGAGTGTGTTAAACTGTTCATGTTTGCTGCTTTGTCTGCTCATCTCAGTCAGATGTAGGATTGTGCTCTGATATGTCTGGTTGCATGCAAAGTTTTCATGGGGAAAAAAAATCTGCCCTGTGTCCGCACTAAAATGTTAATTCTGTGTGCAAAGAATTCTGAGCTACAACCGGCTGCGATGCATACCAGAGAGGGCGTTTGATGGACTTAAATCTCTCCGTTTGTTGTGAGTATCCGAACTTTCTGATACCGGGAAATGTCCCAGAGAGTCAGATTAGTGCTGAAGTTGTCATCCAATCTTTTTTATTGTCTCTCATTCTGTTTCAATCACTTTTTCTTAGGTCTCTTCACGGTAATGACATATCACTGATACCAGAGGGAGCCTTCAAAGACCTGTCGTCGCTTTCCCACCTGTGAGTAACACGCAAACGCAGAAACATCACCGGTCATGTGTCGCTGTGTGTTGGAGAAATCTGCCCTTTTTTCCCTATAAAATAACAAATCAAAGAAACATAAACATCATGAATACATCTGTCCAGTAACTGCAGGGAGCTGAAAAACACAAACAGAACAAAACTCATAATTAAAGTTGTGACGCGTCATCAGACAGGATGTTACCCGGCCATCTGCTCAGTGACCTCTATGAATGTCGACTGGAGGTCCTTTCTAGCATTGGGAAGCCTTTAATTTTGTGTGCTTTCCTTTTATCATTTACAACAAACTATAACAAAGAAGAGGTTTATGCAGACACCACATTCCTATCCAGCTAACTGGTCGTGCCATCAGTGGTCACACAGGATTGTTTCTTGTAGCTGAATAGCAGAGCGTCAGTGATTATATGCTGTCACAGTTCAGAGGTTTACAAACCATTTTTATAATGAGACAGGTATGCTGTTTACACAAAGCTGTGCCTGAATGGCATAAATGTGTTTTTTATACAAGTATCTGTCTTTGTATATTAAATGGACATTGTGTGGCTGTGTGATCACAACACTTTCCGAAACAATCAATAACAGAATCCATATTTTCTGGTCAGGTAAAGATCCACACACATTCTTCAAACACTTATAGCCATGGGAACGACATCGCTGTCTCGAACATGTCTGAAGTGTGGCAGCTGCACAGCAAACACATTTAAAGCCACCTTTTTTTCTCCTTAAACTGGCTAGAAACTTGAGATTCTATATGTGGATCCTCAACATGTCACATCTTTCTAGTGTTGGCAACCTAAAGCTACTTTCAGCTGCTCCCTCATACACAAAGACGTTGTGTTCAATGAAATTTTGTTTTGCTTTATTTTATTTTACTGTTGTTTTCTTTGAGTGTGGCCTCAATAACGATCTGGTGGCTGAAATGAACAAAACAGAAAGACATACAGAGCAAGAGTGCTGCTCCCATTTTTAAGTGCTGTATCAAAAATACTAAGCAGGAAAAAGCACAGTGGTCATACACGGTGCAGACGCCTGGTGAGTTACCTGCTGGTGGGAATGTCTGAGTCTACATGAGGCGCTCACTAGGATCAGCACCATGGAGAGTGCTTGTAACAGACTGGAGACAACAGGAAACAGTTCTAATACAATATAACCCAAGGCTCTATATAAAATTATGGTGTAGCCACCATGACGTCGCCCTTTGGTTTTGCAGCTGAGGGTTGTGGTTGTCACCAGCTTGGGTTTGTGAAACCAGACGTAACAAGGAAAGGGTGGATCAGAGTGAGAAACCTAACACACTCCCGAAAGCGTCATGGTCTACTTTATTCTAAATTTGGTCATACACGGAAATGAGTTGAAACTAGCAAATGAGATGTGTTAAGAAAGTGACGACTAAAGCATTAAAACCTTACCTATTATTTTCATATATATATATATGAAAATAAAACTTTTACCCAGCAGGTCAATAAAGTGATGTGTTTAGCAGCCTTTCAAAGACTTTAACTTTGAGATATCCCACCAGTGACACTGTTACCACCATGAGTCAAATGCTCCCAGTTATTTCTTCTACTGTCTCACTTTTTGTCCAATCGGCTGGCAGGGCTCTGGGCGCCAACCCTCTGTACTGTGACTGTCACATGCAGTGGCTGTCAGACTGGGTGAAGAGCGGGTATAAGGAGCCTGGCATTGCTCGTTGTGCCGGGCCCGGCGACATGACGGACAAACTTCTACTGACCACACCCTCCAAGAAGTTCACCTGTACAGGTAAATGGACATATAATAGTGCGGCAGTATGACGCTTTCCAGGAGCTAGACAAAGAAACGACACAATATGGTTAAATCAGTGTCTGGTGTTGTGCTAGCAAACATACATACACTTGAGGAGGACTCCCAAAGGAGACCACAAGTTGCCAAAATCAAAACAGCACTATGTATATGTACAGTTATATTGTTTTCACTGAGCAAAAACAAATGTTAATATTAACATGTACCTACTAACTCTACACATTTCCTTGAGATTCTTGATGCTTGAAAAATGCTACTGTTAATCTTGAAGCCTTATTCTATCACTTAACTTTGAACACAAGACTGAAATCTATTTTTGACCTAATCTGACTGACGCACTGTAGAAGTCCCCGGGCCTTGTGGTTTTCTGGTGCCAGGTAAAGTATCTTATAACAGTATTTTCTACTCAATCCCAGATTCTCCAGTTTGAGACAGTCCTGTCCCAGTTTTCCTCTCTGTTCAGTCAGAACTGCTCCGCCTCCCTTTCCACCCTCATGTTCTGACCAGCACTGTATTCTTGTGTTTTCTGTACATTATATGGTTCTGCAAAGAAATGTCATCTTTCTCAAGTAATACTTGTAATATATGAGCAAGTAAAACCTCCCCATGATTGTACTAAACAATATAAGAAGTAACCAGACGCTTTCTTAGATACACCTTGCTAGTGCACAGTTGGACCCCCTTTTACCTTCAGAACTGCCTTATTTCTTCGTGGCACAGATTCAACAACGTGCTGGAAACATTCCTCAGAGATTTTGGTCCATATTGACATGATAGCATCACAAAGTTGCTGCAGGTTTGTTGCACCTCCATGATGAGAATCTTCCATTTCCCCCAGATGTGCTCTGCTGGATTGAGATCTGGAGACTGTGAAGGCCATTTAAGTACAGTGAGCTCATTGTCAAGTTCAAGAAACCAGTTTTAGATTAGTTGAGCTTAGTGACATGTGTTATCCTGCTGGAAGCATAGACATGGTCATCAACAGTACTCAGGTAGGCTGTGGCGTTTAAAAGACACTTTAAAAGCGTCCGCTCACTGGATCTTTTCTCTTTTTTTGTTCCATCCTTTGTAAACCATGAAAATGGCTGCGTGGGAAAGATTGAAGCATTCACAACTTCCATGTCACATTCAAAGTTACTTAAATCACCTTTCTTCTTCATTCTGATGCTTGATTTGAACTCAAGCAGGTCATCTTGACTGTGTCTATGCCCCTGGATTGAGTTGCTCCCACGTGATTGGCTGAATAGATATTTGCCTTAACCAGTAATTAAACGGGTGTATCTAATAAAGTGACCAGTAAGTGTGTATAGAATGCAGGGTAAAAACCACCATCTTTATCTTCTGCAGAAAAAGTTGACAGCTTTTGCAGCTGCCTAATAATGTACAGCCCTCTGTGTAAATCTAGTCTGAGTGTTCCTACTCCCCAAAGCGCCAGATTTTATGCGTTGTTAATCATCTCTACTGTGTGTATGTTTTATTTGTGTGGATTGGTGCATCATATAGGTCCAGTGGATATAAATATCCAAGCTAAGTGTGATCCCTGCCTGTCCAACCCCTGCAAGAACGACGGCACATGTGCCAATGACCCTGTGCACTACTACCGCTGCACCTGCCCTTATGGATTTAAGGTACACACAGCACAGAAATCAAAAGGAATCGTATTCACCTGTTTTTTCACAGCATCTTTTATAATCACTCACTGGTAAAAAAATAATAATAATTAAAAAAAAATACCCCCACCCGTGAGACAGGAACAAGTGAATACAACACTTCTTATCTTTCAAAACTCTTCCAGAGTACAAACTTACACACACACACGGCGCGTTGAAAGATCTTATTCCTGCGTGAGCCAGATGAATACATCTGTGAACGTTTTCGAGTGTAGGGATAAGAGACTACACTTTCAAAGTCAACTGATGCAATAGGTGGAAATTTTAAGAAGCTGTTGTTGTTTGAGAGCACTGAACATATGTGTGTTTGTGTTGTGCACGCAGGGCCAAAACTGTGATGAACCCATTCACGCCTGCATCAGTAACCCGTGCCAGAACGGTGGGACCTGCCATCTGAAGGAAGGAGAAGGCAGCAACTTTTGGTGAGAGACGTTCGAGATATTTTATCCAACCTGGTTAGTCTTGACTGTCAGTTTCCTCGCAGGTTATCATTCAGACACAAATATCCACCTGTTGTGTATCGGGAGGTACAACTCCACCTGTGAGGCTCTGGAGAGAGCTTTTTAAAGTGTGGACTCTGATGATGAAACTGGCTGGGACAAAAAAGGAAGCACTGCCATATTACATCTGTGGCGTTTTGAAAGATGTGAGCATTTACGTGATGGGGTGCATTGCATTATGGGAAATCCAAGAAAACGCATCAATGGATCAAACATTTTTAAAGGCACTGCAATGTCAGAGAATCACTTGCATCAGTTCTGACCTCCCTCTTGAGCGTTTCTAGTATTCTAACTCCAGTAACTGTAGTCCTCTACGTGCTACAAGCTCCTTGGTCTACTCGATGGTACTTAACTTTATACATTATAAGTAGGATTAGGGAGATGGAGCTAGAAGATATGTGCTCAAGGTACTAAAGTAAAACTTTCTTTTCAGAATAACAGGAAACTTATGGCTGTATCATTCTTGGAAGATGATGGAGCTGAGCGAAAACACAAATAAACATAAATAACTGAGTTACCGCAAAGCATCTGTTCATAAAACGAATCATCCAGAACACCATACATCAGCTATCAGATAGCAAGAGAGTAAACGCGCAGGTAATCTGTGGATTCTCAGCAGATTCCTCCATCAGGGACGCTGCACCAGTGATTAGAGGTGGTGCTGAATTTACGGGAGGCGAATGGCTTGGGGGACTGGTTCTGTTGTGTCTCCAGAGCAAAGTGGTCAGACCCGCTGTGAGAACTTTCTTCATTAGTCTATTTAGTGTTAACTGTAGGGAAGCTAATGCCTGCTCGCTCCGAGCAGATTTTAACAACGTACGTAGATGATTAAAGAAACCCCAGCTCCTCCTTGTCGTCCTCCATGTCTTTACCCTCTCTCTGTATCCTCTGCTGCCATTTCTTGTCCATTTATGTCCGTATTTCCATCAGTGTATGATTTCTTTTCCCTCACCAGCGCTGGGGGTGGAATATTCATCGTGAAGAGCTGTCGCCGACTATATAATGAGATATTAATCTACCCGAGTGTGTGCCGCATAAGAGCTCTTTATTAGACCCATAATATAGCGCTCTCAGTGTGCGTGTGTGAGTGTGTGTACATTTGTGTGAGTTAGAGAGAGTGTTGTAATAAACCTGAGTAGTAGTAACAGAGATGAGGCACGCTCACGTTAACAGAATAATGACTCTCTTCTGGGGATATGTAGATGGAGCTGACACTGCCGTTATGAGCTGCATGCATGGATAGTGTGTGTGTGGGTGTGTTTGTTTATATGTGTGTGTGCGTGTGCCTGTGTGTGTGTGCGTGTCAGGGAGGGGATGGGGTGGGGACGCGGGGATATGTCTGATATCCACATTCATGCAATGTTCGCGATTACAGCTGCAATGATTACTCAATAAAATTGTCCACCCACACAAAATTAGTTGCCTACTATATTGGCAATTATTCAGTAGTAATCAACTGCTTACAATCATCCCCGCACTGGGCAGAACCTGCTGTTTACCTGGTGTCTGTTTGAGGCCACTGAGAGCAGCGTATTGGCGAGAACAGCCGAACGCGGGTGTGCATGAAGCTTCATAGTGTGTGCGATGGGACCTAAATTATATGTAAAATGTATTTATATACCCACAAGTGGCTGCTCTGAATAAAATCATGGGCTGAAACTCCCAGCTGTGTGCTAATGCTGTCTCTGTGTCTCTGGTTATAGTTGCTGCAGTGTGAGTACTGACAGGGACTACAAAGAGAGCATATTTCTCCTATTTTAGCTTCTCTTCGTTGGATTCCTGTTAAATTCAGAATCGAATTTAAAATCCTTCTTCTCGCATACAAGGTCTTTATATCATAATATTCAGGCCCAATCTTATCCTAAAGACCTCATAGTACCGTATACCCTCAATAGAGCACTTCACGCTCAGACTGCAGGCTTATTTATAGTTTCAAGGGTGTTTAAAAGTAGTTGAACCACCTCCCAGCTTGGATTCAAGAGACAGACACTCTCTCTACTTTTGAAAGCAACTATCAAAAAACTGTTTTATGATAAAGCTTATAATTAGGGCTATGACCCTGAATCCTGCCTTATAAGCCTAGGATGCTGATGATGCAGTGTTTCTTCTTCACTCACCTGTTTGAACGCTCTTGGTTTTTATACACTACTTTGCATTAAATGATTAGTTATTATTAATTTCTGACTCTTTTCTACAGTTTTATGTCCTGGCAAGCTAACGACAAGCTAAAGTTTTAGCTCACCAATGCAGCCTTTATTTTTTCAACAAAGTTAATAAAATAATTCAATAATAGACAATAATAGTTTTTATTTTCAAGCTAATTTACCAAATATTTGCTCTCTTCATCTTATCATAGATGAAAAATTGATGGCTTTCCTTCCTGTAAATCCTGTCTCCTGTTAATTTAATAAGGATGAATCAATAGTTACATTAATGTGCGAGCACTTTGTAGTATATGTGACCCTACAGGTGTTTATCCACTTATTTATGAGGGCTTGTATCTTTGTGTGTTTGATCTCAGGTGTGTGTGTCCGGAGGGCTTCGAAGGTGATGCGTGTGAGATCAACATTGACGACTGTGAAGATAACGACTGTGAGAATAACTCCACCTGCGTTGATGGAATCAACAACTACACATGCATGTGCTCACCAGAATACACAGGTAACGCTCACGAACGAAGAATTATAGATTGGGAGCTGATGTTGGAGGCCGGCATGTTTTACCCGTTCTGTATTCCTATTTTATTTATTTCTTCAAACACAGAAACACAGGACTCTCCCAGATAATGCAGGAATCCTGTAGGTTTGTGTCATAGTCATCAGTTTTAGTTACTTCAGCGCTGTGTTCTTATTATTTTTGCATGATGTCAGCCACTAAAATACGCCAGTACCCATAGGGACAGGCCACCATTACCACAGAGAAGAGGTGTGTCAGAGGAACAAATTAGAGCATCTGAAAACAAAATGCCATACAATATTATGCTTAGAGGCATGAATAACCGAATTTTGTAGCTCAGTGACTCGAAATGTCTTGCCAAAGTGCACCTTGGGAGTCAATCAAAATGTTACGCCACTCAGCCTGTAAAAAGTGAAAATCCTTTCTGGTTTAAATTTTGAAAATCTTGCCTTCAAGAGTTGCAAAATGAGGCAAATCAGTGGCTGCTTTAATAAGCTGACCCCTTTTATGTGTTCACAATCAACCACTCACCCGCACAGACACAATACATCAACTTCTTTGTCAAACCCAATAGGGCTTAAAAATCTGGGACTCTCCACTAGTTGTTCTTAGAACTGAAGAAGCTTCTTGGATGAGAGGTGAAGTTCAGAGTCTTTTCTTTCCAAGAAAAGAGACCCATAAGGCTGGAGCCTGTCCCAGCTGTCAGAGGGCAAGAGGCAGGGTACACCCTGGACCAGCTGACAATCAGCTCCAGAGCTAATACATAAAGATAGACAACCAATGACATCTATGTGCAATTTAGAATCACCAATTAACAATCCTCCCACAGTCCATGTCTTTGGACTGTGGGAGGAAGCCAGAGTACTCGGAGAGAACCCAAGCAGACATCGAAATGCAAACTCTGCACAGAGTTACAGTATGAGTCAATGTGGTAACCACCACACCACCATGTCAACCTTTCAGCTGTTCCATTTTCACAAGGTTCTGGGTGTGTTTGATTTTAAATGGAACTAGCAACCTTTTGCCTCCCCAGCAAATGTATTGACCACTACATTTATGGAGCCACCTCAGTGACTTGGATGATTAGCCACATTTAAATCAGAAAAAGTTTTTGGCCTATTTTCATTGGAAGGGTTGCCGAGTTTTATGGCTGCACCTTGACTCAATCAAAAACCTTTACATTTGAAGTTTCTTCTCTCTCTCGATCATTCATATCTCGTAGTAGCCCTCACTAAGGCTACGTCCACACGTACCCGGGTGTTTTTGAAAACTGAGATTATCCGTTTTCGTTTTTTTTTTAAATCCCGTCCACACGTGCCGTTTTGAAAAATATCTCCGTCCACACGTAAAGGCCAAAAACGAAGGAAAACGTTGTCAGGAACATGCCAAATTAACAGTAACGTTATTTTGTCTAAGTCTGCCATTGTAGCAATTCATCACACCAAAACAAAATATGGTGGCGGACAGTGTGACGTCAAAAAAAGGCGCACACCTTTGATGTTGCGTTTTCAGCCGGTTTTTTCCGTCCACACGTAAACGCAAAAACGGAGTTTTCGAAAATATCCACCCTGGCCGGCATTTTTTAAAATCTCAGTATTCAGGGATCGAAAACGCCGTTTACGTGTGGACGGAAGGTGCAAAGGCATAGAAAAATATCAGTTTTCAAAAATACCCGGGTACGTGTGGACGTAGCCTAACACTGACATTATCCAAACTGTAGCCGTATAGAAGTTGTCTGGGAAATATAAAACAAACTCTCCATTCCAGAAACAGTCACCATGAATATCTCTCCCACAAAAAGTCTTCTATCCTTACAGAGACGTCACAAAAGACAAATGTTTTATCTAACTAACACTGGTCTGTTGCTACTTGTTTGTCTGCTTTTGCACTGTGCTAATCATCTCTGACTGCTAACCTATGTGGCGGTGTTCTCTCTCTGTCTTTCTGTGTTTTGCTGTCCTGTGTCTTTTCTCCCATCTTGCTCTGCTTTCTATCATCTGTCATCTTTTTTGTGGTTGCAGCTGCTACCAATGAGGTGGAGAGAGGTTAGTCTGTTCTTCTCTCTGTCCTTTCTGTCCCTCTCTCCTTCCTTCCTAACTTCCCTCATTTCCTGTGCTTATCCACGGGAATGCTATAGATTCACTATACTGTATGCAGTCGTGCTCCGTGTTAGCAGTGCATGTCTTTGATGTATAAAAAGACCACTCTCAGATTTATGTGGTTATACTGCTTGCTGCTTCACGCATACATGTGATGACCATTCCAGGTGAATCAGCTGAAATTAGAGGAACTGGTAATAATCTAAATTTTTAAAAGTAGAAAGCCCATTAAAATACCCAAACTTACTAACATCCACTCTTCATTTATTCCATTCACTCCTCCAGAACAATCAAAAATATATATATATTCAGTTTAAAAAGAAGGCTCGGTAATTTTCTAAACAGTCACACATTGTGCTTATCTAGATTTACTTAAATGGTGCATTTGGTGCTGACTATTTTCAGCCGAATATTTGGGGGTTCTGTGAGTATTTGTTTGATTGTACGATAGACAGAAATAGACTCAAATGTGTGTGTTTAATGCTTTAAAGCTATTTGGTGGAACAATGGAGGCTTTTGGTATTGGAGAAGGAGTTATATTAAGAGCCGTTCGAGTTTGTTTGAGTCTTTTCTTGGGATTTTTTTGGACCATAACAAAAACATACTGAGTTACATCTTATCTTTTTAATAAAGCCCATTTTAATGTTCCACACCTAGGAATGAAAGTCTGGGACAATAAGCCAGTCTGCTTCCTGAAACCTAAATATCTACAGTGGTGTGTAAAGGTCCTGGGCCACCACTCATTTCTTTATATTTATATAAAACAAGAGAAAGGTGCAGAGATTTACTAAAACACCCGCCAACATAAATTGAAATACGGAGCTCATTTCTACATATATGAGAGGACCTTTGAGGCTTCTCTGGAGCTCATTTCACATCCTAAAAGGTCATGTGGGGCAAAAAAATTAAATTGATCACATTTTGGTGGACATATTGTGACAAAAACTCACATGAAAATAAGCAGCCATCAAAGTAAACAAGCAAGTACTCACAGTCTTTTAACAGCTCTCTTTTCTTTTAAAGCCATTATGCTTTTCTGTCATACATGAACTGTTTGCAGGGATATTGGATGTAAAAGATTGTCACTGTATGATATGAAGGGGCAGAGACAATCCTAATAAATAAATCCTGAATTATCTCAGACAGACAACTCTGTCTTTTAGTACAGAATCCCCACCCACCTGCTGTTTGAGATGGGCAGCCAATCAGAAGACTGCTGGCTTAAAAGGAGGCTGGCCATAAATTGAGAGGAGCTAAATTTACTTATTTCAGACCAAAAACATGTATCAGATGAAAAATTATTATTACTGAAGCGTGAATTATTAAACACAAAGTTTTATATAAAAATAAAAATGTATTAAGCAAATCTGACTGCGTTTAAGTCCATGAGCGATTATGAGAAATTACTGCCTAAATGAAGGGCTTAAAAGCACAAAGATCTCCTGCTGTTTCATGCTCATTTTTATTAATCCCTCGAGGGTTGTGTAATTATTCCCAGAGTGGATTTCAGGAGTCAGGGGTACTGGTTTATTCCCTCATCAGTGATTCATTTGGAGTTCAGAGTTTCAGGAAGATCAGGATAGCCTCTGGAACATCATCATATACAACATTCCCAGCACTGAAATCGTTTATCAGACCACTGTTGGTTCTGGCCACAAGAAAGTCATCCATCATGAGACCAAGCACCCATTCAACTGACACACACACACACGCGCGCGCACACTGCTGTATAAACTAATATGCCGTTATTAGAGTATGTAAGTAGTGCTTCTTGTTTCTTTCCCGCAGGATTTGAAGATTTATATTTTTCACACAGAAATAAT